>JAGFPH010014256.1:0-11723 GCA_018207615.1 Philaenus spumarius | reverse complement strand
TACTGCAGTACAATTTTTAAATTTAGGATTACTGCAATAAAACTGTTTAAACTTATGACTACTGCAATAACAATTTCTGAGATTATTGGGCTTTAAAAAGAAAATCGTTTTTTTTAATAGAAAAATTGCAATTTTTACAAATGCAATTTTTATAAAATTTTGGGAAATTGTAGTTTTTGACATCACCTATATTTTGATACCTAGAGCATCTCTTTAGTGAACTTTTGGAAATAGTTATGGGAATTAAAAGGTCAAAACACGTTTTTCAAGGAAAATACGAATATAAAGAAGGACTGGGCAACATTTCTAATAGACATTAAACGTAAAATTTGTTGCTTACATCAATATAGTTAATTTGAGACCATACGCTTCGTTTTAAGTTCTGTAGAACTCACGTAATGTTAAAATATAGCTATTTACCGCATCACCACCATGCTATATTACAGCTACAGGCGTAATAAGAGTAAATAGTTTTATTTAAATTGTACGTTTTATGCTTGGATGTGTATGCACAGTGTTCATAAAGTCCCTTTAACCCCTTTATTATTTTTGTTACTGAACATAAGTTAACAAAACTTTGTATATATCTTCTGTTGCAAAACAGGACAAATTGTTTGACATATCTGAACCTCTATGATTTTGTTTTTATTGAGTGGTAGAGGGTTAAAAATTTCAAATGTAAAGGTAGGTCGTGTAAACACCCTTGTAAAGCTTATTAAAAGAGAAACAGAATGGCCCAAACCAGAGCTTAGTATCTAGCTTCGTTTTAAAGTAATGGACAATTAAACTTCTGGAAAATTATATTTTTATCATAACATCAAAACAGGTTATTAATGTATTAATATTATAAATAAGTAAGTTTTAGGTTGAGGTTAAACGTAACACATTAAAAAAAATTGAAACTACAAATAAAAGTTGTATGGTACTACTAATTTATCTGATTTTCTATGTGTACTTGAACATCTTTGAGGGGGAAATGGAACTGGGAAATACAATCATTGACCTTTGTTCCTGACTTCCTCTACTGTATGCGTAACTGATAAGCACAATTTTTCATGTACTGATAAGATAGCAATACCTCCCTCGTTTTGCTCCTGATATTTGTTTTGATGGCACTCAGTTTTGACTTTTTACAAATGAATCGCTTAAATGAAGACAAGGTTGAAATGATTTTTTTACGTGGTATAATAAAAATACAATTTTCGAGAACTTTGATTGTTTATTACTTTGAAACGAATTAAGATGTTAAGCTCTAGTTTGCACCATTCTGTGTATCTTTTAATAAACTTCTCAATTGAGTATTATAGCATAACATACCTTTATTTTTGAAATTGTTAACCTCTTCTGACTAATAAGCCCCAGAAACCAAAATCATAGATGGTCAGATATGTAAACCATTTGTCCTGTTATGTAACACAAGACAAAAACAAAGTTTTGTTACTTATTTTCAGTAAAAAAAATAATGAAGGGCTTAAAGGAACTTTATCAACAATCTGTATATGTGGATGCACAATTTTACATACTTATACAGAATTTGAATTGTACGAAAGCCTTATTTTGAATAATATTACCAGTACTATTTCGTTAATTTAACTCTGATTCACAGATCTCACGCATTTTAAGTAGTTGGCATCACTGTGCAGTACGTTGCAATTAATTTTCTGTTTCAGGTCTTCAGTTGCGCCAGACAGCTTTGAGGTGATTAAATACTTAATTGAGACTCACAGAGGCGTGGTTAGTTTGAAATTGAAAGCTTCAAGTGTTACATTATCTAGTAAAAGTTATCAACTCCTATAAAAATGAGTGTACGTACAGGAGTAACAGTATAATATAACAGCTGATTTCCCCCATTATATGTAATACTTAAACAAAATCAAGCGTAGTTTATTCTTCAGGCGTACCACACACGTTAAACAAAAACTGGTGTGTACTACACATAAAGATAACGCGTTAGTTGAGGCGCAATTGCTCTAGCTACAAATAAAGTTATCTACTATGGGCAGTCAAGTATGTTAACCAATATAAATCAGTAGTCCAAAGGCTGAAATATTTTGTGATCCAAAACGAATAATTGAAATCATAGTGTACAACAATTACTCGCACATGATTTTTTTTATGGTTTGTAAAATAATAAATCAAACTGTATTCAAATAGTTGTTGTATTTCAAACGGTAAATTATATTTTTTTAATGTTTAAAATTCCAAAATTAATTCCTTTTGCGATATAATCAACTCTATAAAAACTAGTGTACGTCCGCGCGTGAGCAAAAATATTATATATAAGAGATGATTTCACCCATTATCTGCAATACTTACAAAGAACGTAGCGTATATTATAATTTGGGCTTATGTTTTTAACTTCAACCAATAATATAATGTCTTGTGAAGTTGGTTTATTTATATATGAGTTATAGAACTAGTGTAGGCTATAATACGTTATAAGATTTGCTTTGAGGTTATAAAATGAATATAAATACAACCTTTTATCATCAATAAATTCATTTATACAAATTACAAAAAGAGTTACAGATTCATTTAATTTCGGAAACATTCGTTCATCTTCGTATAACATTCAAACAAATTCGATTTTAATGACTTCTAAATCACCTGATATATGAATATGGAAATAAAATAAGTAAACGGTACTATATTAATCTTTATAATGATATAATAATAATGTATGTAAATAAAAAAAATTCGCAAATAGGCATACAGTACTATAAACATATCATATCTACATTTTTACAACATTTGAGTATTTAATACTTTTAATTTATTTGATGTCAATAAGAAATAAAAATTTAATACAAAACCATATTTTATCTTTGCTGATATATAATAATAGGTATATTATGTAAATAACTCACTTTAACAAATAGGCCTACAGTTAGTAATCCTTACACTTGTAGACATTTACGGAATTTAAAATTGTAAATATGTGTAGTTGTGCTCTTATTGTTAATCTTTCTCTCTGCCTGTTTGCGTGTCTTGTTTGTCCTCTTGCCTCAAGCAAGCCGCACAATGTCAGTTTGTATATATGTGTAAAAGGTAGACCAAACTATTAAAGGTGCTTTTTTATTCTTCTCATTTATGTTTTTATGATACAATTTTGTTTTATAATTTGTTTATAAAGATCTGTTAAATTGTTAAATCCACTAACAATCGGTTACAGGAAAAGATGGTTAGGTATTTCCTAAACATTAAGATACATGATGTTTATTTTGTACATAAAAAAGGAATAAATATAATTTATTACTATTATTATCGTAAAAAAAATTAAAATTATAGAATTAATCAAAACCTTAAAGCTAGTTTTGTAAATTATGTTAAATTTCTAAACCAAATTATTAAGAAACTAGTTTTAATGTAAAATAAAAAATCCCAGCATTGAATAAATTTTAAACACAAATATATTGTTTAAAATTATAAAAGAGCTGTCATAAAAATAAGCAAGAATGCTAATGTAGGAAAGACAACATAGTTGTAATTATTGTTACCAATCATTGGAATCCACGCAACTACGTTTGAGGTTCCAAACTGTAACAGACTTGACGAACGTCTTTAACCACAGCGCCATTCTAATTCCTGATCTACTTCTGTAAAACAACAGAGTTAATACCTTGGTAAGGAAAACAGTATGAATATTATTTTTCGTAAACTTTTCCTTGTGCAAAATCTTTTTGAGACTTATCTGATGGAATTACTACATCGCTTTCATATGGGAGCACATTTTCCTTGTAGAAGTATTACAAACCGCTGCAGTTCTAATACCATAAAGCAAAACATTTTCTGAAAAACCTTTTGTGCTAATATGTGAAACCAGGTGTGTAAAACAGCGAATTTTATTTTACGCTTTTAAATATGTAAAAAGAATAATAATAAGCTTATACAGGTCGATTCAGGAAAAAACGGAGAAACTTTCAGGACTTGTTTTATTAGTGTAAATAAATAAAAAGAAATTAGTTCATATAAACATAGGTTCGGAAATATTTCTTTTCCTGTTATCCACAATTTTGCCTCTTTTACAAAATACTTAAATATCTTTGGATGTAGGAAATATATTGAACGCAACTTTCGGACACACATATATATTTTCAAAATGGAGGGCTTTTAAAGTTTTGATGTAACATTTCTCGAAAAAAGCTAATTTAACATTACAAAACAATTTTAGGAAACCAAAAAGTTATGTTTTTAATAAGAAAACAGTTCTTCCCGAAGGTCAAAAGATAACAGAGTTTTGGCTAAAAACTCAAAACATATTTTCTTTCTGTACTATATTATTCTTGTTTGTGCATCGTTATACCAAGCAATTATGTTTTACGTTTTTCTTAGATAACGCGGTTATCTTATGAGCTACCCGTTCAGCGATAATGCGGGAAAATAAAAACCCGTTTTGTTTGTTAAAAAAAAAATACTTTTTAAGATTCTTAAAATTTGAATCAAATAAAAATTCCTTCTCGTAAGAAAAATCTAAAAAATAGTTACTTCCGATCAAAAAACGTGCTTCCGATTGTTCGATTTTTTCGGCTAACGAACTCGTCCGAGCGACGTAGCAACCACCATGTGTACCAAATTTGAACCAAATCGGACTTTTAATGCGGCCGCTAGAGTGCGAACATATATATATATCATTTTTAATGACACCCCAAAAAGTGTTCTGAGGACCATGACTTGTGCTCATTGACTACTGGCGACCTTAGGCTTCACGATAAGAGTCACTGCAATAGCTTATCTTTCTTATGGAAATTTTCTAATAACATTTATACTTATTTTCCTCTTTCTATCTGCAGGTTTTAAATGGTGTTATTAAATAATAATTTTGTATTAATTCCTTTTTATGTAGAATTAAACATATATCTATTGCTCTAGGAAATACCTAACCATCTTTTCCTGCAACCAATGGCTTTTAATTTGTTTTATTGTAGGCCTATACTGTTGTTGTCTTAACGCTTTAAGGTCGTTTGTTGTTTTGAGTTTATAAGTTTTGAATTTTACGAGACCTTTCACTTTTACTTGATCCAGCATTTGCAGTCTTTCTATGCACCTGCAAAAGATCAATGTAAATAAAGTCAGAACTATGTAAAAAACTAGCCTAGAATTTGATTTTGCTATATTTTGTTTCAAGCAGACCAACAGGGTTTTACGCGAAACCCATTTCGCAATTAGACGGCAACAATGCAGATCGTTGTTTTATAATGTAATAGCCCATCAGTTCTGGTACGAGGATTTCAGAGGCGTCATTATTCAAGCTGTTGAGAAACAGGAGGCTCGGTTGGAATAGAATGCAGGGCAAATCAGTCTCGATTTGTTCATAGTAAAAGTGTGGTCTCGTAAATGGATGAGATAACTCGGTGGGAACGAGATGTTTTACATTTGTATTGTTTTATTCTCTTGATTTTTACGACGGTAAAGAAATCATTTGAACAAGCAGCCGAACTACTGACTAAGGTTACGTTGAATAGCTCCCTCCGTGTACGAAATATGTTAGTAGAATTTTATTTTCACCTCAGCCTCCAGCACAGGTCCACGCGCTGCTTGGTTCCGCTTTGTGTGTTTGCACCTCGACCTTGTGGCCTCGGATCAGGAGTTGCCCCCAAGGCAAAATCTCCCACGTGAGTGTCAACTAATTTTTAATTGATTTTGAGGGAACCAGACGGGCTGTATTTATTAGCGAATTTCCAAAGGAAAAATGAGCTATTGCAGTGGCCCTTATTGTAAGACCAAAGGTCGGGAGTAGCAAATGAGCACTGACGTGTTTTGGGGTGCTGTCATTAAAAATCACATATTTATATGTTTAGCCTATACTACAAATATAAATGTAGTATGTTATTCTGCATATTTTGTTATTTTACTCGACCTTATAGCTCGCTTGGTTCCCCCAAAATCGATCAAAACGTAAAATGCTATAGAAGTACGCGGTTCAAAACCATGTGGTGGATTCTACCATTGCGAAGCACGCAATGCATTGTGTATTGAAGATACTTCCAATATAGGGGTTGGTGTGCAGGGCACGCAATGCTTTGTGTGTGTAAGATACTCCCAATACGGGGGTTGGCGTGCCAACCCTTTTGCAGCTATTCAGCACTGTCGTAAATAGACCTATTTCCCAAACCCTAAAACATAAGACCTATGTTGAACCCCGAAAACATAGGCCTATAAACTTAATTTTGGAAATTTGCTCAACTCACGTCAGAGGTTCATCTGCGTGGTCGATTTTTTTGTTAGATATAACCCCCAAAATTTCATTCTTGTACGAAAATACCCAAAATTCTCAAAACATTTTCACTTCAGGTCAAAAAACTTCTTTCCGTTTGTTGGATTGTTCGGCTAATGTCCTAGAAAACTTACGTACGTACCAAATTAGAACCAAATCGAACGTAAAATTCGGCTGTTAGAGTGCTAACACTTATATACATATAAATTATATCAAAATGTTTTAATGACACTTCAAAACGTGTTCTGGGGACCATGATCGATGCTCATTTACTACTCCCGACCTTAATTCTCACCATAAGAGTCACCATAGCTCCTTCGTATTGATTTTAAATTTTAATAAACTGCCAATGTTGCATTGTTGAATTCGCTCTTTCTTATGAACCTCTTTGGAGGAAATATCATGCAAGTTTGAAACAAGAAAATCTTTCTGAGGATAAACGTTAAAAGATCATTTCGATAGTTGAATCGGTTCTGACTTTAAATAGACCAAGAATAAGAGATTAAAGTGGTTCGTAAGAAGGTGTATCATCTTAAATTCACGACTAGGGCGTATTTTCGATCCCAATATGGGCCTAAACGTTTTCGCCTGTGGGATATAATTCACCGTATTTTTATACAGTTTTGAATTTGAATTACAAATTAAATAATTTAAATAAACAGCATTAATTAAATGCACATCAAAATTGAATAATTAATGTTACATTACGCATAATAACAAATTATTTTATTGCCAATTTACAAGCAGCATTTTTCCAATTATTCCTATACAAAAATTATAACTAGTACCTGTGATCAAAACTCGACCAATAGTACTTAAAATAACGGTATTAAATTAGTTTTTCATAAAATTATTTCTTTGAATTTGTATGCGAATTCTTAAGTCGTACTTTGACACTATGAGGAAAAGAGTGGGAAAAGGGCTCAGTAAGTAATGATAAACATTTAGTAAACATATGAAATTTCTTAGAAGTATGCAGTTCAAGTGTAAATCGTTAAATAATTTCATAAACAAATAAAGATAAAGCAATTTGAAAGAAATGGAACTATTTGTATTGGTTGTATAATGTTGTTTAAATATTTTCCTATGCAGGGAAGGCAAAGAGATGTTTTTCTTTAATTTGTATGGAAAAATCATATATGTATGAAAAGTGTAAATCCGTGATCTACAGAAATACATGTTTATATCCATTGTCATAGCTACCAAGGTCTAGGTGCACAAAATCTATATAATACTACCTGGCCCGATCCGGCTTTGCACGGATAGACAAATCAAAGTTAAAAATATATTGACAAAAAATATATCAATAAATATATTACACTATGTATTTCTTATGGGAATTTTTAGTAACTATAACCCCCCAAAACCCATTAAATTTAGAATTTTTAAAAACCTTTCTTAGCGAGCACATAGGGCCCTATAGGAAGCTACATACCAAATTTCATTAAAATCTGTTAAGTGTTTTTTTTTTAGTAACTTTGACCTCCCAAACCCCCCTAACATTTTGAATTTTTTAAAACCCTTTTTTAGCAAGCACCTACGGCTCTAGAGGCAGCTACATACCAAATTTCATTCCAATCCGTTCAGTACTTTTATAGAAATCGTGATTTAGTAACGTTGACCCCCCCTAAAATTTCGAATTTGTTGAAAACCTTTCTTAACCCTTTCCAGCCCAAATTATCCAGTGTCATTAAAAAAAATATGTTTGCAGTTATTTTACTTTAAAATGGTCATATAAGTCCGAGCACCCACGGCCCTAGAGGAAGCTACATACCAAATTACATTGCTATCCATTCAGTAATTTTTTAGATTTCGTGATGAGTCAGTGAGTGGTATTTGTATTTTATAACTATAGTTACAGGGTGGGACCATAAGTAAATTGCCGAGCTTCGGGAATGGTTCTATGGATCAAAATAAGAAAAAAATTTCAAATAAACACAAACCCGAAAACGCTTCGTTTTATAGATATCCGTCATTTTGTTTTTTGTGCAAAATACTTTTTATTTAGAGAACGGTTTGACTGATTGAGTTCAAACTTGCCATGAAGTTTAAACTAACAATTATATAAATCAAGAAAAATAAACGATTAAATCCAATCATGAGTTTCAAAATGGCGGCTGTTTAAAAATGTCAAACCCAAATTACTCAAAAACTGTACATTTTAACAAAAAATGTCAAGACACCTTTTTTGTAGCCCTTGTGATTTTTATTTCCTATCAGATGGTGTAACTCTCAAAACAATCATATAAAGGACTAGCTGGCCCGACCCGGCTTTGCACGGATAGACAAATCAAAGTTAAATGTATATTAAAACACTTTCAGCGCCAGGATTAGTTTTGACTACTTTTACCATTAGATAGGTCTGTTTTTCGAAAAATTTTCACAGTGGCCCAGGAAATTTTCTTTACTTAGAATGCTTTAAAATGAGGTAAAATGTAGTTCTGTACTAAAAAATATATTTATACTATATTGTAAACAGACTTATAACCATGTATCAAATTGATACACACGGTCTCTGCAGAAGTTTTTATCTAAAATACAACCCTGAAAATACCTTGTTTTGTAGGAACATCAACTAATTGTTTTAGTTGTTTAATATAAGACGTTCTCCTATCCTTCCATTTTCCTGCAATTGCTTTTGTACTACTTTGATTGGCGATCAATCCTCCCCTTTCCAACTTTTTTTCACTACTGTTATGTTTTGCAGGAATATGTTTTAGTATTTTAGTTATTAGAAATAGTATTTTGAATGTTAGGGTTTTGACCGGTAAGACGGACAAGGAAGTACGGTATAAACACGGAAATTGTAGCGAGGTCACGCGAAGAGTTCGTTAAACGCGGAACACGGAACTCGCTTTGCTTTGGTTTGCTTTGGAGATGACAACAAGGAAGCAATGGATGGGATATATACTGGAGCTTAACGTAGTTTCGGGGCCAGTCTGTTGTTATCGCGTGTGGCCGGAAAAAGTTGGGCCGGTTCGTCGGGCAAAGTGCGGCCAGGAAATCGGGACTTGGAATCCAGCTCGAGATTTGGACCATCGAGATACCTGGGAAGACATCAAACTAAGTGAGCAAACCAAAGTATTTCAGTCTATAGTTAGAGTCACGTATTATTCAGAGTTTTGGGATCATTCAGATAAAAGTAACACGCTTTAGTTTGCCAATACCGTAATCCAGTCTGTCTTATAAAGGTCAATACCTAGTATAAGAGATGTATGTAGCATAAGTGTAGCTAATGTGAGAAATTGTGTGTTATCTATAATTGTAAAGGCGTACAAATAAATTAATGTTAAAATAAGTATTTCCACTGAACCGCTGATGCATTATTGTTATTGATCTGTACCTTTGTTGTTAACATAGGAAAGTATTGTTCGAACCCGCGAATAAGGATACCTATTTCTTAACCTATCAAGTAGTGCAAGGCCGTGGGTTTTGGTCTTTACCAAAAATATTTTTCAGAAGTTTTAGTAAAAAGAGAAAAGTTTTTGAAAGTTGAATTAAGTTTCTGTTTAGAAGGAAAGAGGGCGATTTGTTTAGGTGATTAAGTTAAATTTTCTTTTTGTGTGGATTAGTACAGTGGTTTTTCGTTTTCTTTTTCATTTTACGTTTTACAGATGCGTTGATTGGTTGATAGATTTTTGTGATTGAGTATTTGTTATTTGTAGTAAATAAATTCTTATGTCATTTGGACTGGTTGCATTTATGAGGATATTTTAGAAGAAAAATAGCATTTTTGTGAGATAACAACTATATGACCAAACGATTATTAAATTTTAAACATAATTTGGGGAGCGTTATTTTGGATGAATTAAAGATCAGACGAGTTACTTTTGTATTTTTGTTTTGCCTATGATATATATGATTTTGGATTTTAGTATTGTTGTTTTGTTGAAATGTGTTAGTGCCAAATGCTTTTTGTTTCATGCTTGAGATAAGATCGATGCTGGTTAGATAAAAAATAATTCAAAGTACCGTACTTATTTCAAGAGTAATTGATTTTTCATGGTAAAAATTTTAAATGTTTAAAGGTAGTTTTTTTTTTTTTTAAGCTAAATTTTGATTTGGGGAAGTGTTGGTAGATTTTGGGGAATTTTTGTTTTTGTTTGAATTGGCTGTAGAGTTGGGTCTTTCATAGATTGTATTATTTTTGACTTTGAGTGGCAATACAAAGGGTATTGTGACGTGATTAACTTACGGTATATTTGGCACTTTCATAATAAAGTGATTGATGTATTCTATATGTATGTGATATGATATGTGTATATTTATAAATTGATATTTGTGTGAGATTATTTCGATGAAATGTTTCAAATATGTTATATGTTATATTGTAAATGATACGGTCTTGTCGAGTTAGATATTTTACTGCGAAGGGTAGGACTACGGGTTAATTTTATTGTTGAAACGATATTAATTTCTTGTCAGCGATTTGCTTCTTCTTTCCTCGAACAATAAGTCTTCACGGGTCAACATACTTTATTTGGTATCATAAGCTGTATTTTGCACTTTCGGTGGATTGAGTAACTGGATGTGTGGAATACAATCGATATCGAGTTGTATGTTTCTATATGTTTGAATTCAACGCGTGCTAGGTTAAGGAATGTGCAACCATTGCATTATATGCGTTAAGTAGTGCACGAATTCATAACACAGGCTCGGCGAGGTGTTTCGAAACTGCTGACATCGGGTAATGAACGGCGAAGAATATGTGGGTCGCATGGATTTAACGTTTACTGAAATAAAATCTTTGAACAAAAATAACGCAGATAAAATTTTAACAGAATTAGGCTTTCGCGCACCTGAAAAAGCAGATTTGGAATTTATACGTTCTAATTTGCGTATGATTAAAATTAACTTAGATGCGGGTATGACATTGGAAGAAGTTAGACAAAAATACGGAAATTGGCTTATAGAGACACACGAAAATCGGGCTGAAAAAACTGTTACATTTCAGGAAGAGCATATTTACGACGACGTTACTTTTGAGTCTAAGGACGGCGAACAAATAGAAACACGTGAAGTAGGTTGTACAGCGGATTTGTTTTCACAGCGCGCTATGGCTGAAAAATTACCTTTTTTTGACCCGGGTAGGTTTAGAGGGACTACCGGCGAAGACATTTTGAGTCATGTGACCAGATTTGAGCGGGCTTCATTAGCTAATGGTTGGTCAGATGAGAAAAAGTTGATTTATTTTCCTATGTATTTGGAGGGCGTTGCTTTAACACATTATGAGAATTTTGAGCGAAAAAATAACAATTTCACTTGGGCGGAATTAAAGGCTATGTTTGCGGAGGTGTTTGCTCCCACTCAGGAGAAGGAAATGCTATTGCTGAAATTGAATAATCGTGTTCAGTTACAAAATGAATCGATTATACAGTATTGGGGAGACGTAGAACTTTTATGCGCACGTTTAGATCCGGATATGCCAGAACAAAAGTTATGTGCATATATTTTGAAGGGGCTCAACCCAGCATTGCTACAGCAAATAGCAATGTTGGATAATTCTTCA
>JAGFPH010014255.1:0-24142 GCA_018207615.1 Philaenus spumarius | reverse complement strand
TGCATACTGCTCCACTCCGCTCGTCTACATGCATACTGCTCCACTCCACTCGTCTACATGCATACTGCTCCACTCCGCTCGTCTACATGCATCCTGCAACACTACGCTCGTCTACATGCATACTGCTCCACTACGCTTGTCTACATGCATACTGTTCCACTTCGCTCGTCTACATGCATCCTGCAACACTACGCTCGTCTACATGCATACTGCTCCACTACGCTCGTCTACATGCATACTGCTCCACTACGCTCGTGTACATGCATACTGCTCCACTCCGCTCGTGTACATGCATACTGCTCCATTCCGCTCGTCTATATGCATACTGCTTTGCTCGTCTACATCCATACTGCTCTATTCCGCTCGCAACGTGTAAACTCGCCCGTCGGCTTCGGATAAGAAGATGTTTATTCGAACCGCGTAATTTTGTGGTGTTTTACCTTTTGATCGATTTATGGGAAACCAAGAGATATAAAGACGTGTAAAAATACAAAATTTGCGGAATAATATCTTATATTTATTATTTTTTTTTTTTGTATAAAACGCTCAAAAAGTTTTATTCTGTAGTATGAAAAGTTGTCACTTCCGGTCAAAAATAATAATAAAGAATTCATACCTTATGTACACAATATCAGCACTAACTCAATGCACAACCTTACGTAAAAAGAAACTAAAAAAACATCTCGATAATAATATATTTTTTCACTTATAACTAAACAAAATAATATATACAAAGAAAATTAGGCAGGAATGGAATTGAAAGGATGTGCTCTTTATGCAGTTCCCAGGAGGAGGAAACCATGATACATTTTATAGGAGAATGTTTAATATTAGGTGGCATTCGAGAAAAATATTTTAAATGTAAAGTAATTGATGGTGACAGATTGATAAGGATATTGAACGGGGAAAACTGGTTTAATTTAGTAAATTTCTTGAGAAGTGCGCTCAAGTATAGGAAGGCATTTATTTATGAGTTTAATTATTAGAACTTCCTCTTTGTTCAGGGTAATAAATCCAACCTGGCAGACGACCTACGGGTCATGCTGTAAGTGTGTAACTTTATTTTGGTATGAGTTATTATTTTGGTTAGTTATGTTGTATTTCTTTTGATTCAATGTTTTGTCTTGTATGTAGTGCAATAAACACACTTTATTATTATTATTATTATTATTATATACAAAGAAAATTGTTTTATGTACATTTTTTTTCTACACTTTAAGTGTGAAAGCTTTAAAAACCTTAAGGAATTAGGCAACCCTGTTGGTGAAGCCAGTTTTTGTTTTTACCAGCACGAATTAAAAAAAAATATTTGTAGAACAGGATGTCAATGCTACAACCATTATTTATTTTAATATATAACATTTTGTGATCTCAGCTAAGGCCTGTAACTTCCTCCAACTAAGTAATACAGTGAGAAAAACAATAATTTTGCACCTAAAAGGGCGCACAAAAAAGATCTTCAATATTTCCAAATTTCAAATAGACAGATATTTATATTTAAAAAAAGTTGGCCAACAAGTTTTAAACATGTCGGACGATTTGTGTATTTTTGTGTGCTATTTTATTTTTGACGACGTCCCAATGGGCGTAGAATTATCGTGTGTGAACTGGGTGTGTTTTATATTTTAATGTGTTTCGTGTACAGTGTTTGAAAATGCGATTAATCGCGAAACATACCACGTTTCTTAAAGAATGAATTGGATAACGATGACGGTAAGAAACACAAATTTATTAATTTAAAAAAAGGTTTAACCCCATAAATTGGTTTTATATTAGTTGGCAAAGCATTAAGCAATTTAGGTGCCTGGTATATGAAACATTTGTGAAACATAGTCAGTTTGGCGTTGGGTAATATACAATACCTCTCCCTACGCGTATTCTGTATATTAGATTTTAGCATATCTTTCTTTCCTTTTATAGCCGCATTTAGGATGACATACACATATAACCTGCGCAAAGATAAAATATTTAAGTGCCTAAATAAGGGAAAGAAATGTTCTAATTTGATTTATACAGAATTGAACTAATTATATGTTTCTGAGTTTTAATTATAGGCATAAGTGTGTTCAGTTATGTACCGCCCCACACCATCAGTCCATATCTCAGTTTAGAATTAGCAAGTGCATAATGTACAACTTTTAATAATTTAATGCTACAAAAAGATCTCAAATAATACACCTTTCTCAATAACAGACAAAGTTTCTTATTTAGTTCCTTAAAGTGTTCTTTCCAGCATAATTTACAGTCTACCGTTACTCCCAGATACTTTAAGCTATTGACTCTGCCAATAGTTTCATAGTCGCAAAGAACATCAGATGAGCACGACAGTGCATGATACTTGACTTCATTTTCAAAAGATATTTCATTTTTCAAAAACCAAACTGATGGTCTAAAACCAAACTGATTTGAACTAAAATATTGTATATGATCAAGAAACAATATAAGACTTGATTTAATTGCTCTTTCAAAAACCTTTGAAAATACAGAAAGAACTGCTATAAATAGGCCTGTAATTATCTGGATCCCGCTTATCGTCCTTTTTAAAAACTGGTACAACTACGGCGAAAAAATGTGCTTCCAGTTGTTGGATTTTTGGGAATTATCCGAGCGACTTGGAAAACCAAATTGTACGTAAAACGCGGTCGTTAGAGTGCTTAAACAAACACACCTCCACACATGTATATAATTTGTAATGTTACCCCAAAACCTGTTCTCGAAACCGTGATCGGCGATCGGTGACCAATCCCTGTAGGTTCACAATAAGAGTCGCTGCAATAACTTTTCTTTCCTTTGGAAAGTTGCTAAAAAGTTAAATATACAAAGTTTAAAAGAATGTAATAGACATTAACGAGATCTAATAAGGGTCTACGAATGAAAGCAAACATTGAAATGAAATTTTTATCAAATAGATTTACATAATACTATCAGGGTAAAATAAGAAAAAATGGCTTAAACGACTGAATAAATAATCCTTGTTAGGCCCAGCTTGGACCAGTTTGAATTATTTTGACTTTTAACTAGGATGGAAGTATTGCTTGCTTCAAGTGGTTCGACGAAGGAACCTTTAAGAATATATGGCAATTTCACGCTAAAAAAAATCACAATTAATTTTGTACACGTTTGGTCTTTTGTTTGGGGTGAAGTATATGCTTATTATTGTTACAGTGCGACAGGCGATTGTTCTATTAATTACCTAGGGTAGAATGCTGCCGTATTCTGTTGACACACAGATGGATTCATAGGCGTCGCGTTCACTATTATTTGGGGGGGGGGGGGACAACCGGTCAACGGCTGATCCAAAAGTTTGTTTGTGGAAGATAAAATAGAGAACAGCCTCAGGATAAAACACATTTGGTTGTTGATAGTGGAAAACATCGTTTAACATTACAATTTAAAATTTGAACCATTGACTGTTGAAGGAAAATCGGGTATGGATGAACTGGTCCGACGGTCAATATTTAGGGGTTAAACTAGTCCGAAGGTTTGCGCAAGGACTGAGGAAAGCTGGCCCGACGGTAGAGTATCAAAACAAAATTTCTACTTATGATAGTTCTACCCATCATTAAAGATCATTAGATCATTAAAGCAATATGACCTTTAAAATAGTTAAATTAATAATTGAATAGGTTAGTTAGGTCTCTGCAGCACATTTCAGAAGAAGAGGAAGGTTTCTTCTTTTAGCGTTGCTCAAGGTTTTTGTATGCATGTGACATCGTCTCGGGTGATTGTCAGTCACGGGATCGGGAGCGGACGCATTTCTCTTCTGATCAATTTTGCAGGTGGTTTCAGTAATGTGTAGAAATGTATTCCTACTTAGGTCGGTACATGGTTCGTAGCTATGTACACCCACTGTATATAACAAAATTTCACCTACGCAATCCGTGAATGGATGCGCCGAACATCCTGATTAGATTGTGCCTTGTCACCCTTTGAGTATTTAAATTCCTAATAAACAACTAATTTAAACCTCATCTAGCTGAAAATAGAATAAATTGCAACGCACTAAACACTTCTACACCACGCTGCGACTGTAAGATAATCTATATATATAAAAGCGAAATACCACTTACTCACTCATCACTCACTCACTGACTCATTGACTCATTCATCACGATTTCTCAAAGACTACAGAACGGATTGGAATGAAATTTGGTATGTAGCTTCCTCTAGGACCATAGGTGCTCACTAAGAAAGGGTTTGAAAAAATTCGAAATTTTAGGGGGGGTTTGGGGGGGATCAAAGTTATTAAAATCATAATTTAAGATCTTTTATTATTATGACAATAGTGCTTTTATTATTTAAGATCTATATATATATATATAAGCCAAATACCACTCACTGACTGAACACTTAAAAAGAATACAATTATTACGTTAAAAAGACTTAAAATACCAACCACCACGGGCAACGCCGTACGGGTCAGCTATTTGAGTATAAGATTAAGATAAATCTACTGGTTAAAAGATGGGGGTTAGCAACCTTGTCAGAAAATCCCACAAATACCTGCCTACTGCCCTTCGGACCAGTTTAACCTCGACCCTTCTCCAAAGAATAGAAATACCTTCGACCATCGGACCAGTTTATATCACAACCCGGAAAATCTGCGATATGTTATGTTTTCTCTTACGAACAATGCATTTAGAATTAGGATTGAGACAGCCTAAGGCTCAATTCCTTGCAGTTTTCTCGATTCAAAATATTTCAAACGAGTAAATTTTAGTAAATCGTTCAATAGAAATAAAATTATTTTACTGTGCAAAAATACTATGGGAGTATCGGTTAAAATCAATTATGTGTATGTATAATTTGTATAAGAACCTTTATTCTGAAATTACACGATCCATATCTTTCGGGGAAAGTAATACTAAACAATTATCATTGGTTGTACGTAAACTCACTAAGTATAAAAATTTGTGTTGTAATCTTTAATTTTTTACAATTAAGAATAACATTGAAGCCAAACTAAGTTTCATAATTAAACATTGTTGCTGCGATTCTTATATTTTACAAACAGATCTGAATGTTGCCTTCTTTCAGTTCGTTTTGAAAATCTTCCAACTAGGGCACTTAGTATTTTGAAAACTAGTTTACGGACTGCGGAGTGAAACGGTGGGGAGGTCGGGGAGGGGTTGTCGCACAGGATTACCAAACTTCAACTAGTTAAAGAATAAAATGACTAGACTACTTCATTCAGTCCGTTCATTTAGCCAAATGATATCTCATAATAAGTAAACGTAACAACGATTAAATTGGAAAATAATTTTAACGTTAAACTTAATTAGTTAAAATAAACAACATATTTAAAACATTATTGACATAAATTACTTATAAAAAGGGGAAGAAGTTTACAAAATAGTAGAAATTAATTATTTGTGCATTTTCCACAAACATAAACTAATATTAAATTTATATACAATGTTGGGGGGGCACGTGCCCCTCCGTGCCCCCTCCCTTACGGTGCGACGCCTATGGATGGACTTATCCTCCTCTTTCATAGGTTCTTTGGATTTGTAGCCAATTATTAATGACGACAGACTGCATTTGGACTCAATCTGAGAGATTAGAATGCTTGAAGCTCGCGGCAAATAATAGTTTGGAGTGTGTACAGAAGTACAGATAATACACCGACAGTCGACGGCCGATAGCCATAAGGAACGCACCTACTAACTGTGTTTTTCTTTTAATGTGTTGTGTTTACGTATTTTATGTTTTGACAATTTCTCCTTAACGAAGTATTTTCTGATGATGGGGTGGAAACCCCTAAACGCGTCAAAAGTAGAAAAAGGAGGTAACCGACTGTATAAATTTGATAAAAGGATACTTTAATATACAATGAGCGAACTGGATTCAAAGTAAAATGAAATTATTATGCTTGTAAAAGTTCGTAGACCTTTGCTGACAATTAAACACGTTCTTTGCTAAAAGCTTTCTTTAAGAAATTAAGAATTTTAAACACGATTTTGTTCTTATTGTGTGCGTGTAATGGTACTGACTCAAATTAATTAAAATTTTCTGTAAACTATAGTTTAAGATAAATTAAATCTCAAGATTAGTGAGCTTCACTAGTTGTACATACATGGTGCGCACGTTTCATTGTTGCAACATCCAGAACAGCAATCTGTATTCTCCTGACACAGAAACACTTGTCTGTATAAATCAGAAACCATTTGTACGATTTTAATAAAACTTTGACTTATATTTCTGTTAAACACTGCAAAGTAAAATAATTCGACCACGCAGATGGCCCGTTGATGTGAATTGAACGAATTTCCGAAATTATGCTTATATGTTCAACCAACTATTTTGGAAATTGATCTACTCGCGAAGGCGCTGAATAGCTGCCGCTGTATACGAAATATATTAGTAGAATTTGTTTGCACCTCAGCCGCCAGCGTCGGCTCACGTGTTCCGTTCGTTCAATTCGTAGGGGAAAAACTCTACTTTGAGGCTTGTTTTTTTGGACTGCTTCGCTTCGCTCGCAGCTTACAAGCTTGGCCGTCTGCCTCGGATCGAAAGACGATTCCACGCTATAATCCACCACGTCGATTTGAACCGAGTACTTTTATTGTATTTTACGTTTTGATCGATTTTGGTCAACAAGGTCGTGTAAAAAAACAAAACGTGCATAATATTATCTAACATTTATGTTTTTAGATAAAACTTCAAAAAAAAAAAAATGGAAAAAATGGGGCGTTATACTATTAAAATCTGATTTTCTAGAAATAGGCGTTTCAGAAAAATAAACTTATACTTTTAATACAGGGTTTCAGAACACTAACCAATAACTGTTTCATATTTTGAAATCAGCTGATAATATTGGTTACTCACTATCAATTACCGCATATTGTCAATAAATAGGCCTACTATTACATTATAATATGTCTTATTTATTTTTAGTTTGGATGTAACACAGTTTTATCTTATTAGCGAATTTTTATAGGAAAAATGAGCTATTGCAGTGGCCCTTAAGGTAAGACCCAAGGTCGGGAGTAGCAAATGAGCACCGATCATGGTGCCCAGAACACGTTTTGGGGTGTCATTAAAATCATATATAAAATATATATATGTGTTCGCACTCTAGCGGCCGCATTTTAAGTCCGAGACCACTAGGAGCAAAAAAATTCTACTAATATATTGCGTACACACAGACAGCTGTGCAACGCCTTCGTGAGTAGAACTATTTTCCAAATTGTTGGTTGAAACCCTAAAACATAGGCATATAAACTTAATTTTGGAAATTTGCTCAACTCACGTCAGCGGTCCAGCTGCGTGGTCGTATTATTTTTAAATTCCTTAACGCAAGTTTTTATCGGTTTTTGTGTGTTGAAACATGTGTTGGTTCAGTCTTGCCTTAACAATACTATTTTGTACTAATCCGGACATCCGAATCATCTGTTTTATCTGTTAGTTTATTCAATTGGTTGCTTTGGTAATTAATGTAAATACATACATTCAAGAAGTTGGTTCATCAATCTAGGCCTAACCTAGAATTATGTTTAATTTATTGTATCTGCCTTAACGGCAACATACTGACATAAATTATATTTCTGTGCACACCTTTGAATGATATAAGTGTCATCTTTCAACTGTCGATTTTCAGTTTTTCATAATGTTGCTTATTTATTGGTACTACAGCTGTTAGACGCTATGGGTTTAACGAATAACTCGATCCTGTGAATTTGTTCCGACTAAATTTACAAATATTTAAATAAAAAATGTCTTTATCAATATGAATTCTAGCCTATGTTACTCAGGAATAGTGTAGATTTTTATTAGTAAAACTATTTTTTCAATCGGCCCCGTAGTTCCAGAGATTATCCCCTTCTTACAAACAAACAAATTTTACCTCTTTATAGGAAACAGCTGACTACTGTTATTATTACAGTCAATAAACATATGTAATGGGGCTTACATTTTTGTTAAATATTGAGTATATTTTTTGTTGTTTATATTTAATAGATGCTGCGGTTTTTCTAAACGTATATAAAAACACGCTTGCATTGAAATGAAAGTTTGTGTCAAAATTTCAAAGAAATCGGTGAAGAATTTTCGGAGATTATCGATTTTGAAAAAACACACATTTACATTTTTATTTAAATAGATATCATTATTCAAACATTGGAAAGTGAATAGACCTTTTATAGAATTTTATGCAGTCGACATTTTGTTTTTTCAATTGTTAATTTTTATCCTGAAATCGGATTTTTTTATAATTACTTTAAAATTTGCACAGCCATATAACGAAATAACCTAACTACAATTCAAAATAGAGGACGTTTAAAATAATTCGACCACCCAGCTGAACCGCTGACGTGAGTTGATCGAATTTCCAAAATTAAGTTTACTTTTTTTAGGGTTTCAACCAACTACTTGAGAAATTGATCTACTCGAAATCAATTAGTAGAATTTGTTTACACCTAAGACTGACGCGCTTTCGTTCCACTCCGCAGCCTTCGTCCTTGATGCCTCGGGTTATATACTGCTCCACTTCACTCGCAATGTACAAACTCGTATAAGTTTGTGTAAAAACATCTGGTGTGCACATCACACAACTTTCCTTACCAAAATAGATGCTGTATCAATTATAAAATTTTTCGAGCGAGAGATTGATGATACCATTTTCGAGTTAATAGGAGTATCCGTTTCGAAGAAAGCGGTACTAACTTCAAAACGGTTAATCCCACGGACCTGATTTTGGTCTCAATCGATTTCTCACCCCCAAAAATGTCAAGGTCGATACCAAACACGGCTAGTTTAAAAAAAGTAATTTTTGCCCCCAAAAAGGGCGTTTTTGGGGTCAATTTTTGAAAAAATGGAAAAAGTTGAGTGGGGTATCTTTTTTGACATTCTTTTGGACGCTGAATCGAATGAGACCATTTTCAAGTCGATAGGACCAGCCATTTCGGAGATACAAACAAAATAACTTGCGTTTTTGTAATAACTTTTTTCAACGAATTTTTAAGGGTATATAGCGTACATAGCGTGTTAAGGGGGTCTGAGTAGAGTATGTTAGCAAAGTTTAATCAAAATCGTTAGAGGGGTTTTGGAGTAAATACCAAAAATGTGCTAAAAACTGGTCCCACGGTAAGACACCACCTCCGATTTGTTTCAAATTTACATGGGTTTAATTGTTTACGTGTTTGAAGATATCCTGTAAATTTCAGTTCGATCCGTCCAGCCGTTTGCCCTGTGCACTCCGGACACACACACACACACACAGACACACAGACACACAGACACACAGACAGACCAATCGCCAAAAATGCATTTTTTGGACTCAGGGGGCCTTGAAACGTAAAGATATTATGAAAACTCGACATCGAATTTTTGGGTCGATCGCAATACTTACCTTACCTAGTATAGGGTAAGGAAAGTAAAAACAAAATGTGCAGAATAATATCCTAAATTTATTTTTGTAGATAAAAACCCCCAAAATTTTTCATTCTATTGTACGAAAAGTCTAAAACAATAGTTATTTCCGATCAAAAAATATGCTTCCGGTTGTTTTAATTTTTGGGTAATGAACTTTTCCGAGTGTCTTGGACAACCAAAGGTCGTACCAAATTTGAACAAAATCGGACAAAATGCGGCCGGTTGAGTACGAACACATATTATACATGTATAAATTAAATTTTTAATGATACCCCAAAACGTGTTCTTTTAGCTCATCTTTCCTATGGAAATTCGCTGATGATTGATGTTGAATACTCACCGGACCGTTATTTTTTTTACAGAGGTAAGAGCGTTGAACTCCGACAACCAAAACACAGAGCATGGTAAACGTAAGAACTGCTGTGGACGTCATTTCGGGTGAAACTAAGCAACTGTAAGTGAAATAAAGCCAGCTGTGTACCGTGACCTTGGTAAAACCTGCGGTTCATTAGCCGGTTATCTTGGTTCTGTGTGTAACGCTGTGTGTAACCGTTATTGTAACAGTGATTGTAATTTATAATATTTGTTTTACAGAATGTTCTATTATTTCAGAAATGTCGACTGGATGGAACCGAACGCTTAGTAGTGCGCCACGCTTGGGCGTTACAACTGGAAGCTACCGAGCACTAAAGTGAGGTTACAAATCTGCAATGTTAAGAGTGCACATATTCAAATAAATCAACCACGCAGCTGAACCGCTGACGTGAGTTGAGCAAATTTCCAAAATTAAGTTTATAGGCATATGTTTTAGGGTTTCAACCAACAATTTGGGAAATAGGTCTACTCACGGCGGTGCTGAATAGTTGCAAACTGCTTCGCACGCCATTCCGCATGTTGGGAGTATCTTCAATACAAAAAGCATTGGGTGCTTCGAACGCCATTCCGCATGTTGGGAGTATCTTCAATACAAAATGCATTGCGTGCTTCGCACGCCAACCCCGAGGTAAAACAAACCACATGACTTTGAACCGGGTACTTTTATGGTACTTAAAGTTTTGATCGATTTTGGGGGAACCAAGCGAGCTACAAGGACGCGTAAAAAACAAAATGTGCAGAATAACATCCTACATTTATAATGTAGAAAAACTCTAAAAAATATTTATTCTCTTAGGAAAAATCTAAAAAAATAGTTACTTCCGGTCAAAAATCATGCTTTCGATTTTTTATTTTATTTTTTTGGCTAACGAACTCGTCCAAGCGACATAGACAACCAACATGTGTACGAAATTTGGACCAAATCGGACTTTAAATGCGGCCGCTAGAGTACGAACACATACATACATATATATGATTTTTAATGACACCCCAAAATGTGCTCTGGGGACCATGATCGGTGCTCATTTGCTACTCCCGACCTTGGGTCTTACTATAAGGGCCACTGCAATAGCTCATTTTTCCTATGGAAATTCGCTAATAAACACCAACACAAAGATTCCAGTTTAATAAAATACAAAAACGTCCATAAAACATGTTAATACACTTTAAGTAACGTAGTTTTGAACTTATTAGAACGGACCGAAGCACTTAAGCCTCACTTCTTATGCATTATCGGAGTGAATTGTTTTACTGAATAATCGTGCTACACCGATTAAGCTGATGTGACGAGCTGGAAAGGGAGGGGTCGGAAGGGCGGGTGGGTGATAGTTTCGTATCCACCCACCACTGCGACACAACTCATTGTGTTCCTCAGGCTGTAATTATGTTCCGAAGCAGTAGAAAATTGAACGTGACCAAAATTTATTTTGTAAAATCCTTCAATTGCTCGGTGGGGTAAGGCGGAGTGTTTCCGCAAGAAAAGGATAGAATGGCACTTAATAAAATCAGCGTCTGTGAGCACAGCAAAGTACTGAGAATACAGGCTGCCTCGCAACCATTCTATCAAACTTTACTTTACAGGCTAAAACATGCAAACCTATACATAGAAATAAAATCGAAGTGTCTGACTGTTATTTCGAAGTAAATACTATTTTCTAAGCGCATATGTTCATTCACACTTTACCAAAACCTAAACATGCATTTTAATTTGTTTCTCCAAGTCTTTCAGTCTGGCTGTCTGTCTGTTTGTCCGGGCTAATATCCAGACTGGCTGAACCAATTTTGACGAAACTTTCATTCGCAATAAAGGTAATACTGTAGTGATTTTGGATAAAGTTGATTACTTTAGTAGGGTTTCAAAAATGTTAAAAGAAGGACCTTATAAAGAAATATCTAAAAATCCAATTAACAAATTTATTAGGAACACTAAAGATACCATAAAAAATTATTATTTTAATTTATGTTTGACTATTTATAGTTTTAGTAGACCAGTTTGTTATTTTTTTGTATTTAATAGTTTTATAATTTATTGTTAATAATAGAACATGTAGGAGATTTAATGTGGCTCCTCCCATTCCCCCTCCCCCACCAGGTCGGTCTTGGATTAACCGGTATGGGGAGGAGTGGGGGGAGGGCGTGTACAGTATATATAGGGCTGTAATATTTTATGTATACTTTAGTAGTGTTAAAACCCTCTGAGGATGATGACCATGTCATCGAAATGTACATAAGGGTAAGATATTAAACTTAACTTACAATTTAGTTGTTTAGTTATAGTTTTTGCTCCTTGTTTTGTGGTTCGGGTTTTTATTTAAATCAGTGTGATTTTGTCGCCACAGTGCTCTTTTATTTGTTTAATCAATATGGCTTCCCGGTCATCTGAGCAGAATCTCTTCCGTAAGTTAAACTTACAAATAAGATTTTTAAAAGTAGATATTAAGTTTCTTAAAGATTGTCAAAAATGTAATATTTTTCCTAGGTTTATATCAGGCATAAAAATTAAACTTAGTAATTCTAGGACGGACAAAGTTCTTGAATTTGCTAAGAAAAAATGGCTGAATTTAGAAATAAAATATTTATACAGCAAATTAAGTAGGTTAGAGTTGGATTTGTATAAATTACATCATAAGTTAGCAAAAAATTGTGAACCGCATGAGTTTGATGAATTTTGTAGGAAAATTCATGTTATTAATGAACATAAAAATTAGGTAAAAGTCAACAAATTGCATAAAAAGTTGTTAGACATTAGTAAGCCTAAAGATAAATTAGATCTTAATGTTAATAAATTTCCACCTTTAGTTAAAAATGAATCCAATCAGACCTTTAATAAAGAGGAAACGGATCTTTTGAGTAAGGGACTTAAGTTTTCACTCAATAATTGTAGGCCTACTCACAACATAGTGGAAGATATAGTAGCTAATATTGAGAGTAGTATTCAGTACTTAAAAGATTCTGATAAAAATTACATTAGGAATGCTTGTAAAATTCAAATCCAAGCGAATTTAGGCAGTAAAAATTCGGGAAGTAAATATAATTTAATAAAAAAAGAAATGGGTATAATTAAAGGTCTGAGACAGAAGGATTGTTTTTACCTTAAGGCTGATAAAGGTAATACTGTAGTGATTTTGGATAAAGTTGATTACTTTAGTAGGGTTTCAAAAATGTTAACAGAAGGACATTATAAAGAAATATCTAAAAATCCAATTAACAAATTTATTAGGAACACTAAAGATACCATAAAAAATTGTGGTTTGGTGATTCCTAAAAATGATGTTTTTAAATTTCATGTTTCCAATCCAGTATTACCTAGATTGTATTGTCTTCCTAAAATTCATAAGGAAGGTAAATCGATGAGACCTATTGTTTCAGGGATTAACTCACCGACTTACGTTCTTTTAAAATGGTTAGCGGAGGAGTTTAATAGATTTGAAACTAAATTTGGATCTTTCTCTATTAAAAATAATTTAGAATTTACAGACATAATTAGGGATGTTAAACTCCAAAGCAACGAAATATTTGTTTAATTTGACGTTAGCTCTCTGTTTCCTAGTATTCCAATTAAAGAGACTATGGGTTATTTGAGAGAATTTCTGCACAAAAATCAGGTAGAACCTCGGAAAATTGATGAGTATGTAAGATTAACCGAGGTCTGCATGGATCAAAATTATTTCCAGTTTAATAATGTTTTTTATCAACAGCTTGATGGTACGGCTATGGGTAATTGTTTGTCTCCTTTTATAGCAGACCTTTTCATGAGTAAGTTTGAGGAGGAGTTAAGCAATGATCTTGAATACTTTCCTAGAATATGGCTGAGGTATGTGGATGACATTTTTGCCATTTTTGACCTTAACAAATCCAGTGTTCAGGAATTTGTAGATCAATTAAATGGCAAACACAATTCTATTAGATTTACTCATGAAACTGAATTGAACCAAAGCTTGCCATTTTTAGATATTTTATGTATTAGAAATAAGCAACAGATAGAATTCGATATATATAGGAAACCCTCAAATAATCATAGGTACATATTAAGCAATCGAATCATAGTTATAATAGTCCAGTCAAATAGTCTCCGATGGTGCTTGTTTCAGGAAAAAATATAGAAGTTTTTTTTCACTCGTTCTATATGTTTTTTGGGATGCTGAATCCGAATTTCAACTTTGCTACTTCTTACGGATATGGCTTCACACCGAAAATCGCAAAAAACCTTAAAATTTTGCGTTTTGGGCCATGTAAACCGTATTTAAAATCTTGTTTTAAATTGCGTGTAATGTTAAGGCACACTATTTACCCGATAGTCCTTTTATTTATCTAATCACATCTTCGAGTGAAGGCGCAGGCGCAGGCTAGTAATACAACATAACACGTGTCCTATCTTGCTTAGTTTACAAGTTGTCTGTATGTATGTGTGTTTTTGAAAAACATTGCCTCATGAACGGTTTAAGGTAATTAATGAAACTCGGCGTGAAAGTTTGTCACATTGCTTTAGAGAAATGTGCAAAATTTAATTTCGCTGCAGCTACCCGTTTTAAGATGGTGGCAGTTCAAACTATTTTAAATTGAATAGTATTCAGATATTATCTGAAAAACTGAACATTTTAGGAAATAATGTCAAGATAGAAAAAATATAGACAGTTTAAAGACAAATGCAACGAATATAACTTTGTATCATCGAGTCAATTATAACTGAGCCGTCGGTGGATTTCCGTGATTATTGAAGAGTTTATGGTTAAGTTTAAATCAATATTGTTTCATAAAGGAATAAATATTACAAAAGTAAGCTAGCTTTAATGGGTTAAATATATAAAAACTTTTATTTTGTAATACGAGTAATTACTGTAATAGATTTTTCCGAAAACCCCCCGCCCCTGCACTTACTATAGATGTTTTTGTTCTACGTTGCCTTAAGGGTAGTGGGGGCCATCTTGGATTTTTATCCCATAAGAGCAATGTTAAATTTCAAACCATTTATTTCGTTTATTTTTTATCATAAAATTGTTGTCAAGGTCTGATTTTAAGCACAGTCACAATACGCAACCGTTTTGCAATTTACATTTTTTTTAAATGCTTTTGATTTGTTATGTAATTGACATTTTGTTAGTACAAAGTTTGAATTTTTTTCCTAACACAATAAAAAATGAATAACGAAAAATATTTTGTAAGCCGGATCGGAAATTTTATAAAGAATATTCAGTTTTTTTTTTGAACACTCAATTACAAAAGATATACTTATAAAATGGTTTGAAATGAGTGAATATCAAAGCGTTCAGCTGCAAGAAATTGCATTGTTTAGATAGGGATATAGTGAGAAGCGCTTGTGTTTCCGGTTGCTTTCTCGTTTACTGGAGCAGACCCTTAAGCTTCTTCTTTACTTCTGTTTTCTTATTACTCAGTACCCTAGTTAGTTAAGATGTTGTAACTTTTCTAACGCTTGCCGATGCAAATTTTTCTTTCAGTTTATCCCAAGCTTCTTCTTTAAATTTATCGTAGAAGGAATTCTTAATTTGTCCAATACAATTGTATGTTCCGAAATACGACTTACATCAAACAGCTTTCTATATAATTTTACTTTCTCACTATACTATAGTATAGAGAAAGTATAGTGATCGCAAAAAAAATCGATTTTGAGATTTTTTGGAAATATCCGTTTTGGGATCCCCAGAGCCCAAAAAATAGGTTTTTACAAAATGTCTGTCTGTATGTCTGTATGTATGTTTGTCTATGTCTGTATGTCGTATATGTCTGTATGCATACAAAGCTAGAGCGAAAACTATTCGATAGATTTGAAACAAATTTACACCAGGCATCAAGTAAGCCTGTATATAGATGCACGAAAAACGGTTTTGAATTTTTTTGAAAAACAACCCCTTTATGGCAAAAACCCCCAAAAAATCAGTTATTATTTTTTTATAAAAAAACGGCTCTAACGATTTTTATAAAATTTGGCTTATTTGTAGCCTTTAATGTACCCTACCACATGCAAAAAACAGCACCTTTCTAAAAATTCTCGTTTAGCTAATAACAATAATAATAACTGATTTTTGGGGATTTTTTTGGCCATAAAGGGGGTTGTTTTTCAAAATGTTCAAAACCTTTTTTCGTGCATCTATACAGGCCTAATTGACGTGTTTGGTGCAAAATTTGTTCGAAATCGATGAATAGTTTTCTCTCTAGATAATCATAAATAATATTTATTAGTTAATCTCCTACTTTAATAAATTACCTCTCCTACCCTACCTACAATAATGAAGTCACAGTGAATCTGTTTAATAATTTAAATATGTTCCTGGTACCGTTTATTTTCTCTTGTTTCCAATCTTCTTCCTCGCTTGATTGAAGGTAAACAACTACACACGTAAGATGAAGAAATGCAAAATAGGAATGCATTTTCGACAAAGCGCAATATGGATATGCACAGTAGCGGGATGGGATGAATGGTTAATATGTCAAGAAAGGATCAAAGCTGAAACCTAGTCCGAAACTAGTAAGTGCTTAAAATTGTTCAAACTAGTAACTACTAGCTATAGTAAATGCTTAAGTTTTTCCGGAAACTACTTAAACCTGCTAGTTGTTACTACATATAACTAGTATTTGTTTATTGAAGAAATTTTATGGTATTTACTATTTTATGGTAAAAGTGCCTAGTATTTACTAGATAGTAATAACGAGTTTTTATTCTCTTCAACCGTTACGTCTTACTTTTTGATTCGAAATTCGTCCACTATTTAATAAATGACTTAATTGATATTCATCTAATTTGTTTAACACTGAAACAAGTAATTCATAATCATTATTGTAAATTAAGTGAGCTAGCTTTCTTTTGTGTATTTATTTATAATAAAATATTCAATATACCTGCTAGATAATGTGGTAAAGTCTGGTTGAATGGTTGCAAGACACTATGTAGGAAGTAATAATTTGTGTAATAATAATTCTATTTAAATAGAAAATAATTGTAATTTTAATTATTCAGACGAAGGGAGGAGCTCAAGTATGGTTAAAAATACCGAATACCTTACATTTGTGTATTGAATACTGCATTTCACGTTACAGTGCTTTCCACGCTCTGCCACTTTCAACGCTTCACTCAACCGTTATTTACATAAACAAATATTCTACGCGTCAAGTTTTGGTGGAAGAAATCTGTCCGTTTTCTGTAAACCACATTTATCTCCTACGTACTTTGTTGTGGCTTCAGGTTGTACCTGATTTCCGTCTTGCAACGTATGTTGTAGTTGTAAGCATGCTCCCATCTTCAGCTATGTTGTTTATTCATTCATATGTGAGCACATCAAAAATTAATTTATAACACAATTCAGAGCACGAATGATTGCGCCGCACGAATTTTTTTTACCAAACTGTTGGTATTGGGCCGCGTTGCGTCAGTGCGACGGTAACTCATGCGGCTAGACGGAAAACGAAGCCTTTTAGGACATAAAATGTTTTCGATTTTTTATTGTGAATGATTAAATAAACGGGTAGGTGAAGAATTATTATTGAAACACCCTGTATGCTCTCAATTGTCACAACAATCTTGTTAAATGATTTTTTTAACAGAAAGATAGTAAAAAATTATGTTAAAATTATCGTTATTAAAATTATTATTAAAAATTTTGAAAAGAGTAAGACATTTGACTTTTTTGAAATTAAAATTTATTTATATTTGTCCTTTTTACTTTCTCCACCCTATATGTAGTATATGGAGAAAGTATTGTTTTCGTCCAAATTTTCGAATTTGAATTTTTAGTGGAATTATCTGTTTTGGTGCTCCCTGAGCCCCCAAAAAATGTTTAGTAGATTTATTTGTGTTGGTGCTCCCTGAACCCAAAATTTTTTTAGTGAAACTATTTGTTTTGGTGCTCCCTGAACCCAAAAAAGTGTTTTTTGGTGATGTCTGCCCGCGTGTCTGTTAGGATGTGTACAGAGCTGGAGACCATACCAACGGTCCGATTTTAATGAAATATGGTATGTAGGTGTAGTTCTGGAATATCTCCAGGCGATTTTTTCATTTTTAAAAATTTTAGATTTTTAAGAGGTTTTATCCCCCAAAAGTGGCAAAAAACCGAGAAAACTCTAAATTTCTCAAAAACGGCTCTAATGATTTTGATAAAATTTGGCTTATTTGCAGCCCTTAATGTACCCTACCATATTCAAAAAACCGCATCTTTCTAAAAATTCTCGTTTAGGTAATAATAATAATAACTATAACTGATTTGTGGGGTATTTGGCCAAAGGGGGTTGTTTTTCAAAATTTTTCAAAACTTTGTTTCGTTCATCTATACAGGCCTAATTAACACGTTTGGTGCAAATTTGTTCGAAATCGATCGAATAGTTTAAATAATAATAATAATATAATATGGATGTGTGTTACATGCATCTAATCTTTTCCATGGTAACATTTTCCTACTTTTGCAATTCTAAATAACCACCTCTTATGCTACTCTTGGGAAGGTATAGAGTTTCAACTGGGATAAAGTATGTGGCAGTTATTTGGTACCGTTTATTCTTATTATAATAGTCATTAAAATATTTTTCAAATTTTTTACTTGTTTCAATAAAAAAAATATTTTCAGTAAAATGTGTGTTTGGAGGCTTAAAAATACCTGCAACACTTAAAAAAACGTTAACTATGACAAAAATTTTCTGATTTTCTATGACATATACCTAATTTCGAGTTGTGGCAAGCCACATATAAGAGTGTCGGAGTAATTATACCAAAAACACCGCTAACACTCACCCAAATTTCAAGATGGATAGTGAACTTTCTAAATCTAGCATATCCTCTGCCCCCACGAAGCCTATCACCTGCATGTATGGCACCCTACCTCCGATGTGCCAGAGTGGGGGGGGAGTGGGTTTGGTTTGGAGAGCACACACTCGCGGTACCAATTTTGCCTACACCGCTAACAGCTTGCGCCGAAGCCTATAATTCGCTGGTTACACGCCTCCATTTCCTGGTTCAAAATAGAAAAACTCGACATACAACCAAACCAGTCCAGGGTTAACTCCATTCGTTCCAAACAAACGTTTCCCTTTCCTCCTTCAAAATGTTTAGTATACAATATTCAGGTTTCCTCCCATCAGTTATAAATATTTTCTTCTGGAAATTGCGCAATCATTGCACACTCATTACACACTCATTACACAATCATTACACACTCATTACACAATAATTGCACACTCATTACACAATCATTACACACTCATTACACAATAATTGCACACTCATTTCACAGCTTGACTATTAGCCTTTTAACATGTAAATTATCTGTCCACATTTTTTAAATACAATGAACTTCTTCTGCACACCTTTATATTCCTAAAATTGTTTTATTTAAAAATGTGATTTATATTCAACGATTTAGCCACTCTAAGCAATACAACACACAGCAATGGTGGGTTATCTAAATGTATCAATTACTTTTAGACTGCGCAACGCACCAAAGATATTTATGATTTCCATATCTCAGTGATATAATTAAATTGTTTCATAAAACATTTTTACTTTTCCCCATCAGAAATGAAACTCATTAGAACTAACTGTACAAGTCCAAAGCTTTGCTGCACAAATTGGTTGCACGTGTTTGAACATTACTTTCCCGTTATAATGTCTCGTATTTCGTGCAGTCTTTTTACACGCGTCAAAAAGCTTGAGTAGAGTTTTCGTTATTTATCGGAAATGCCCCAGTTCCGATGGAGAATCGATGAGGTGGTATTTATTTCTATTTCCGAGTTGTCGCTTCCACGTGCACCGAGTTCATTACTTTTACGGCAGGCGGGAAGTTTTAAAAAAGGGTTTTAACCATCTCTGACCTTTACACACCTTGTAAGGTACAAATAAGTATTTTAGCGTTCCGTACTTTGAAAGGCAGGTCTATCGCGCACAGTTGGTTTTGAAAACATACGACTCATAGTTAAACGAAATAGTTCAATTATAGAAAACTGAAACCGTCGCCCTAGTTATAACAAAAGAGATTATATTTTAAAAAAGGTACATACATTGAGTTTCATAGTTATTGGCATACGCGTCACTTCAGATAGAAACAAGATAATATCGACTACGTTCAGAAGATATTGCGACACAAACAATCGATTCCGACGGATAGGAAGTCGGAATCAATTGCAATTATTGTGACAGTTTTTATATTGTACAAACAGGTAGAGCGTGAAAGAACGTTTCAAGGAACACTTACTGCGTTATAACAAGCGAAAGGTTAATTGAAACTTTGCGCAACATCTAATGGACTTAAATCATTTGTACACGAAATGTTACACCCTTAAATTTGCACGAAATGAAGACTCATGGATGCAATCAAAGAATTTGAAATTAATATAATGTTTAAAAAAAATCCTGATAATACGTATATTGAATGTCCAGTTTTCATTTGAGAGGCGAACTTTTGGTCACAGCCCTTGTTTATCACAAAAAACCCGGTTATTAAAGCCTGGGTTACATTGGTCGAGTAGAAGGGCGAGTTAATGGCCGAGTTAGAACTTGACCAATGTAAACAGAACGGCAAGTCACGTGTTGGGCGAGTCGGTTCCTAGACCCTGTTGGCGGGCTAGTCGAATGTTTCAGCAGACAGACAGCTGCTCGCCCACTCTCATTCCCCCACCACCAACAGTTTTATACTGCCACCTTACGCGACGTGTGTAACCGTTCAGTCGAGTGAAGAGTGGGAGTAAAGAAACGTGTTTTTGTGCCACGTCATACCTACTGTAACATTTCCCTTTACTGCATGTGAACGAACATTTCTAAAATGCAGCGAGTACATACAGGGCAGAATACTCGGCCCCGGTTTAGAAATGTTTGTTCACATGCAGTAAAGAAAAGTATGACAGTGGGTATGACGAAATTGCACAAAAACACGTTTCTTTATTACAAATGTGACGCGAAATTTTAGGTTAGATTAAAAAAACCCACCAAAATTAAAATTTCCACAACTTCCCATGACTTCACTTCCGGCACCAACGTATCGCCGTCTCTACCAACGGATGTAATAATCACATGTGTGCCGTACAGAATTTCTTCAAGGGTTATTCCATGAAAATCAATGAAGCATATACTGCCAGATATGTCAATTGCACAGGAATGGTAAACCAATAAGAACAATCAAAAATAAAATCTTCCAATCAGAAAAGAATACGTAAAACACGCGGAAAAGTATTTGGGATATTTCAGAGAGGACGCGGGACTGTCATCAAAATCCTTCAACAAAAGACCGGGAGTATACATTCCAAAGCGCATGAGTAGAATTAATAGTATCATCATAATTTCATCACCAAACAAAATTATTGAAGTGAAAACTTTTATAGGCGCACGGCGTCCAAAATATTTTGCGCGTGGTGATTCTGATTTTACCGTCACGCTCTATTCCGCCAAGCTCTACTATATATAGTACACACAGGGCCGTTGCGTGGTATGTGGGCGCCCAAGGCAAGGCTGAAATCGGCGCCCCCATCCCCGATAAACTCGTAATAGTGTTCGTTCCAGTTATGGTTCGGGGGGATGATACCCTAGTTCTTTAGAGTCACTCCGTTATCCACCACATATGGACCCGCCGTGTTCCGGACTGAAAAATCGGTAGCTATTATAAATAACAGCATCATGGACCACAAACCCTTCACACTACATATTTTATATACATTGCAACGGATAAACCTTATGCAATGCGTGAAAAATTGAGTTTTGTTGTAAAACTGCAAAAATCAAGATTTCATAGCAGAAGTTGAGGTACACCCTATACTTAACTAGATTAGAATACGACAAGTCCCGGCCAACTGTACTGTGTCAACAGAGATGGACTTTTGTCCAGGAACTTGTTTCAAGTTGCCTGAAAGACTTAGAAAAATTAGTTATTTTTATACAGGAATAAGGTGTTAAATAAAAGTATAAAATTGATGAATTTTATGGGTAAATGTGAAACACGGGAGGTGGAAACATTGTTCATGGAAGTCACAATTTTGTAAAATAAAAAATGTTAAAGTTATAAAGAGTTAAAGTTATAAAAAATTCTCAAATTTCATCAAAATTAAATGAAAAAGATATTTTTGAAAAGCGTAAGAAAAATTGTATAAAAGATGTTAAATAACAAATTAAGGAATTTTTGGTATTTTAAAAGTTAGAGATAATTGTTAAAGTTTGAAGGTGAAAAAGCACCATGAAAAATGAAGAAGGGAAAATGAAAAAGTAAACAAGTTGTAAAGAAGTAAAAGTTTTATAAGATAAAAAGTTTATAAATTGTTAATTAATTAAAATAATAGGTGAGAAAGTTCATACCTATATTTTGACAGAAATAGAATGAAAAAGGTGGTAAAAATAATAACATAGTGTTAAGAAAGTAGTAAGGGTATAAAATTGTAAATCTCAATCGAAAGTATCAATTTAAAAGTTAAAATTCAAATTCAAAAGTAAATGTTAAATTTGGCAAATTTTGCAAGTCCCAAAAACAGAAGAAAAATCTTCGGACAGAATGGAAATTTTGGCTAATATATCATAAAACAATAACCAACATAGAAGAAAAAAGAAAAAAGATTTTCCTTCAAAACCAGAAAAGTTTTCGTGAGGAAAAACCGCGGAATACGCGAGGCAGCGCCATAAGCGAACCAAACGTAGTACGACCATCACTCAAGTTTGAGAAGAAAGGAAAATGTATCAGGAATACGATTACGAAAACCGCAAGTTCATAAAAGCAGTTAAAGGAAAACTACGAGGAAAATAAGTAAGACAATAGGAGAAAATGTTAGGAGGGGAGATCTAGATTAGCTGATGGCAAGGCCTAACGAAGAAGTTAGTGGGGGTAGTGCCAACCTAAAACTTAAAGAAATCAATGCAAGTTGCATGGCAAGATATCGAACAAGGAATAGAAAAAAAAGAAAGGCAGTTGGTACTCGGAAGGCGGCAAAGGAGGCTATATAAGCGGAGTACAGCGGGAGCCGCGTATCTAACGATCTATCGCGTTCTATCGCTCTACCTATCGCTCAGATATATCTATGGAACGAAGCTCTAACGAGCTAACGATATATCGCTCTCTCTAAATCTGGAATCGCTCTCTCACTCTTTGAGTTTTTTCTTTAGATCGACGTTGTTAGACGGATCTGCGATGTTATAGTAACGTACTTAGAAGCAGTGTTTTATAAAGACAGCAGTAAGATATGTGTCAATCAAACAGTGAACATTTTAATTAATTATAATATTATGCGAGATAATATTTCAAGTAACAGTTTTCATTAAGATTTTATCAAACGTAAATACGAGTTAAATGAACAAAGACAGTGTAAAATCAGTTAGTATTACAGACAGTGAAAAAACGATTGAACAGTTTGAGTGAATTACGCTATAGTTAATTATATAGCGGGCGCGTCAAAAAATCTATAAATGACGTAGTCTACAGGAATCACAGGACTGATGTAATGACAATAACTGGAACCACACATGGACTTTGAAGGACTACTGGAATAAGAAGCGGAAACCAAATCAGGGAAGGCGTTAAACCAAATCAGGAAAAACGTTAGAAGACATCAGGGAAAGTCAAACCAGGCAAAAGCTGAGACCACGAGAGACGTTCAACCGCACCAACGATAACCGGACTTCAGGGAAGCTGTATTTCAATCAACATTCTTGGGAAAGGTGTTCAGAGTCCAGGGTCGCAGTAATAAAAGGTCTGTCAGAGAAGTTACGATATCCCTTATTAAAATATTGCCTGAGTTAAATTTAAATAATTATTGATACTGGGTTGAGATAAAAAATTAGGTTTTTCAAAATATAAAATTATTAATCTTGTAAATTAAATATATAAAATCATTTTCATAATTAAATAATTAAATAATAAATATTAAAAAGGAAGGAATAATTAAGTATAAATGAATAATAAATGGTTCTACCTAAAAGAGTTAAAATTTATGTAAATAGTAAATTTAGTTTAAAATTTATGTTTTTGTAGTGGAAAGAACCACAGAGTATTTTGAGTTTTTTATTGAATAAATTTTCTTTTGATTTCAATTAATATAATTAATTTACCTTGTTCAAGAAATTCCTATTATCTGAGTATCATATATGATAAGTTGTTTTCAGTGTATGATCAATATTGAAGGGCGGAAACGCAAAGTTGGCATTTCCAACGAAATTTCACAAAGCACAAATAATTTAATTATTCTAGGTAAAGTTCCACTGTTCTCACTCCTCGGAGATTGTCAATAAATATAATATTAATTACTGAGCTGAGCAAATTTAAAGTTAATAGTAACTTGAATAACTGGAAGGAATTTAATAAAATATTTTTATTTAAGGTGACTATAGGCATAGTTATCTTAACCAGAGTTATATCACCTAGGCTATTAAAATTAAGTTGCCTTAAACTTCCAGTAGGTGATATAATCTCTTTATTCTGTAACA
>JAGFPH010014253.1:0-21018 GCA_018207615.1 Philaenus spumarius | reverse complement strand
GGGGGGGGGTCAGGTCAGGACCGGGATTTGAATTTAAATCCTTTTAACATGTTCACTGCTAAGGACGCACATATGAGCTTGACACTGAACACTATGTAATACACAGTACATTGCACGCCAAATCCGGTATTGTGAGTACTTTCAACACACAATGCATTGCGTGCTTCGCACGCCTACCGCGTATTTGCGGTATTTTAAATATGCAGTGTATTTCGTGCTTCGCAAGCCAACCCCCGTATTGGGAGAATTTTCAATACACAGAGCATTGCGTACGTCGCACGCCAACCCCCGTATTGGGAGTATTTTCAGTATACAATGCATTGCGTGTTTTGTTAAAGTAAAGTATTTTTGTTGAACCTTTATAGTTTTCTTATTTAATAGATCAGATCAAGCTCACAAGAGAGTAAGGCTGTAACCTACTGCATCCATGTATATTGTAGTTGTAGTTTAACCCTACAACTGGTAATGTTAAAGCTAAAATTGGCCAGCCCGTTTTTAGCTTTTTGCAAGCATATTTTTAAAAATTCGCCAAAAATAGTAAATGAACCCCAATTCAAAAGTGTTCAGTAGCTTTTTTGTAGAAGAAACTTCAAAGAATTCAAATATGCCTCTAAAAATTTGTTTCTTTTTTTTTGTGTTTAAAGGCGAAAAACCTGGGTGGTTATCATCGCCTTAGAAATTTGTTTCTTTTGAAATTGTAAAAATTATTAGCTCAAGAAACAAAAAATGTTCAGTAACGAAAGGAAAAAGTTCAACTTTAGGCCTACATAACAAGTAGTAAGCATTTTTTTGTATTTTTTTCGTAAGCGTAAAAAAGTTTCGTAATTTAGTTCTAAATAGAACATTTATTTAAACATTTATCAATTTCAAATTTCTTATTTTGAAAAAAACAGTTTTTATGTTCCAAATACACGACTGCTAACAAAACTAGGCATAGATTCACACTTGATTTACTAATATATGCTTTGCCCAAAAAAGAAATATTATTATAACAAAGTGTAGAGGATAAATCAAAGAAAAGAACGGTATACTTGTCTTTCCTTAGTTAACAAAAGTGTTTGAGTTATCTTTATTTGAATAACAAAATGACATCAATCTAACGAAACGTCGCCGGTCTATGAATTGGTCGACATTGCGGTTAGAAAAGGTCACTTGAATACCGTGGGAACCCATGCGCTAGACATTCTCACTACAATGTCCTAATTGTGTACTTTTCATTGTAGTCTAGACAAACAAAAACCGGTTATTTCTAGATCAATTCCCACCGTTAAAAACGTCAGTCATTTCTCTACAAAATGGTGTAAAGAAATTTCTCAAAATATTTGATAAAGTAGGCATAATATCGCTTGACAAATGGGCTGTTTAATTGGTTGAAAAACTGTAAAATCGCAAGGGTTTACAGAAAATCTTTGAATTAATCGTGTAAAATAGTGACATCTGATTGGAAGGCACCATTAGAAAGAGAAAATCTTGACGAATCCAATGGTAGCTTTATAATTTCGATATAAATACTTCAGTAGGTGGGCTTGGACGTTGAAGAAGTGGGAAATAACAGTACAGTTGTATACAGATTCGCGTGCGGAAATAGCTGTAGCACAATATGCATATTTTAAAAACGATGATTACGTATGTAAATATACGTTTTACAAAAAAGTTGTAAATACAAAAATTAAAGTTTAAATCATTTCCTTTCCAATGGTGCCAGTTTTATTACAACTGGATGATTTTAGGTGGATTAAATTATCTATTATGCAAATTCTCGCTAATGTTCGAAATGGTTGCGTTCTGCGCCTGAGAGAAGGTTATAAAATGACCTTCTGCCAGTTCCAGGGTTAATGAAATAAATCTAAATATCAGTATGCATGCAGTGCACAATGATGTAAAATATGTTGCTGGATCCTCTGTTGTGTTGTTTATATTTTTTTTATTTATTCCACTATATACATACATATACTACATACATATACACATATATTACCACAGGTCTAATTCTAGGCCTGCAGCAATCACACCGGAGGTACAATTACCTGTATGTGGGAGTGGGAGACTCAATATTAAAGCTATATGAACCAATAAAATTAAATATAACTAAAACTAATAGGAGACAAGAGAGAGAAAAGAAAAAAATATACAAAATAACCTCGACATAATACAATTTATAGATTATGATTCAAAATTCAAAATTGGGATTTGCCTCGACTATCCAGCTTTTCAATTTCCTTTTAATACCATTCCTACTTAGCTGTATATTCTTAAGCGTCTTTGGTAACATGTTAAAAGTTTTTAAAGCGACATAATGAAAGTTTTTCTTACCAAAATTTAATTTATTCTTTGGTAATATTAAATTCTTACTTCTAGTTATTCCACTGCTATTTAAAAAAGTATCTCTAAGAAAAACATAATCAAACATTAATGACTCTAAGATAAAACTTTGCTTTATTAATAGTGGTCTATCTTCATATTGACTAGGGAGTATTATTTTTAAAATTCTATATTGCAAGTTTTCTAGTTTACTTATAACATTACTGTATGCATTACCCCACGCCAAAATGTCTATTTTATAATTTAATTTGCACTTTTTAAACCTAGTATTAATTTTTACTACTAAATTTAGGGATTTGGGGGGGGGGGGTTAACCCCCTTCCCTGGCTACAGCCTTGCACTAAATTATTGAGTTTTTTGTATCAGCTAAAATAGTAAATGTTGAAAACTAATCGTGTAATGCATGGATCCAAAAAAGAGTTATGTTATCTAATTTATAAACCAATATTTTCTTTTTCAGGGTGGTTTGGTATACGCAAAGATTTTTCTCACTTTCTTCTAAGCATCTGTCCAATTCTACAAGAATATGCTAATATCGCCTATTCATCAGGGAGAACAACAGAAAATGGTGATAGAAATGAAAATGTACAGCAACTGACGCATAACAATAAGGATAAAGCACATAAAAAATGTGATAATACAAAACCAGTAATACCAGTTATATCAATAGAAATGCCGGATTAGAATATGGAAATGCAAGGCCCACATTGGTTATTTATTTATACAAGATTATATTATAATATCAAATTGAATATTTAAATGTTTGTTTTTAAATTTCGGAGCTATGAATTTTATTTTTATTTTATGAAGTGTGATACTTGAATTTGTTTTTAGTTGTTACAAGATTTATTTATTTTATTACGAATTTAATACAATCATATTGTAATTTGGAAGTCTGCATAAAAGTCTTGTTTAGGCTGGCCGCACACTGAGGCAGCATTTTGTTGTACAGCACGTGCTTTGGACATTTTGCGTTATTGCTCTCTCACTGTGCGGACATAATATGCGTTGTGCTGGTGAACATTGAGCAACTAGCTGTATCATTCAACCTTGTGTCGATGTCAGTTAGTCCAGTCAAATGGCATTTTTTCCAGGAAAAATATAGAAGTTTTTTTCTCACTTGTTCTATTTTTTTTTTGGGGTGTTGAAACCGAATTTCAACTTTGCTACTTCCCATGGATATGGTTTCACAACAAAAATCGAAAAAACCTAAAAATTTTTAACTTTTTAAAAGTTTTTTTGCCAAAAAGTCACAAAACTTTGCACTTTTCGAGATAGGCTCTATTTTATACAAAATTAAAGTATATTAAATTTCCTACAAAAAGCACCCCTCAAATATATATTTTGGTTGAGATTTGGCCACTAGAGCGCGCTGCAAAAGGACTAAAATCCAAAATTTCCTACTTTGTGGTAAACCCAGTTTTTTGTTAGTTTTTCGCTTGTAACTCAAAAACTATGCTTGTAACTACAAAAAATCTTGCATTCTGCAGAATTGAAACTACAATAAATCCTCTACAAATTTCACACCTTATAATAACTTATTTCGGCCAAATCGTGTAGACACTAGAGCCCGTTGAAATTTTATGTCATATTACGCGAAACCGCTAAGTCAAGATTCCTTAATACCCAAAACTCAGTAGAGACCTACATTATCACTATTTACTTGTTAAAAACTATTTATTTGAACTTTATAATTAATAATACATGTAATTACTTATTAATTATACAACGATTTAATTACTAATTAATTAAATTAATATAATTAATGAATTCAATATTTTGTCCAACGTATGTTTGTTTATTCAGTCACAAAATACTTATATAAAAAGTTTAGCAGAATGCAAGCAATTTTGTAATTAAAGGCATAGTTTTTAAGTTACAAGCGAAAAACTAACAAAAAACTGGGTTTTGCACAAAGTAGGAAATTTTTGCCTTTTTTCAGTGCGCTTTAGCGGCCAAACTGTTCCAACGTAAAATACTCTTGAGGGGTGCTTTTTTTATGAAATTTAATGTACCTCGAAAAGTGTACTTTAAAAAAGTTGAAAATTTTGAGGTTTTTTGCGATTTTCGTTGTGAAGCCATATCCGTGGGAAGTAGCAAAGTTGAAATTCGTATTCAGCACCCCAAAAAACATACAGAATGAATGAGAAAAAAACTTCTATATTTTTTCCTGAAATAGACATCAACGGAGATGGTTTGACTGGACTAATTAGTTTACACTAAGATGTGTGAGGAAGGCTCACGCATGCGCAGATCGATTTGCTCTGAGCGTTTTGTTGCATCGTGTTTAATCGGGAACTAGGCGTCCGGCACTGCTTCGAGCGCTCTATGGTGCTCTAGAGCGCTGTACAGCATTTGTTCTATCAGTTTGCGGCGTCCTATTTGAATACATGGAGGGCTAGTATTCAGATTCAGTAAAACATTTTGCTGAAGAGCACTTGCTTTGAGCAGAATGCTCTCTCAGTGTGCGGCCGGCCTTACAAGTTCCATTTATTAATCAAATTTCTTACATAATAAAATTTAAAGTTTAAAGTTACTGACACAGTATACAGCTGTACCAAAGTGAGAAAGGCCTTTGCATGTTTCATATTGAATATGTGTATAGATATTTGTAAATATTGAATTTATCTACAGTTATTTTTATTTGTAATTATAAATAAATGATCTTTTTGCATAAGATTGTATTTATTTTATCTGCATCCTTAATTTTCAGTTTTTTTCTAGAAGTGAAGAATCTGTGAAATGTGAGGAAGAAAACTGGCTGCCGCTATATATAAGCCCTGAAAATTTTTATTTGCTTTAAAGTTAATTTTGGAATTACATATGTTATTATTGTTCAATACTATAAAAACTTGTTAGGTCATAATTCTTCATTTTAATTACTAAGAATTTGAGTTATCAAAATTCATATTAATATGTATACGTATAGTAAACTACATATTAGTTCTACTCAAGATCTTTTGGTGCAAATAAACCTACGCAATTCCCAAGTCAGATGTTTGGCCTTAGCAAGGAGTAAACATACCTCACTATTCTTTAAAATGTGAAAATCATATTTTTTCTCTAATGTTACAAAAATATAGACTTTCTTCTTAAATTTTGTTAAACATTAAGATTTATAAGCTTTTTAAAAGGCCTTGTATGATTAAAATAGGATTTTGATATTTTAAAATTTTAGGGCAAAACAACAGTTCACGTTATAGTTGTCTGCAACATATGGAAGTTAAATTAAATATATGGTAAATAAAATATGAAGAAGTACCTAATGATAATATAACAATCAAAACAAAGTTAACAAATACAGCCTTTACAAGTCAAGTAAAAAATTATATTTTGCAAAATATAACTTAATACAACAGTAGAGCGTCAATAATTCTAACGTCGAAAATCCGGATTCCATAAAAATTATAATCAAGGACTTTTTTTTGTAAATAGTTGTCTTGCTGTATTATAGTACGTAAATTTTAAACGAACACATTTTGTACTGTAGTTGATTATTTAAATGTGTGCTTGGTAAAAATAAAAAAAAGATTTTGTATTCGAAAGCTGAGTTTTAATAATTGACATCCAAAACTCCCTTATAACGCTGTGCCTATGCAATTGCACTGCAAGAATCACGAGCACAAATAATAAGTGGTAAGTTGCGTGTCAGTAAAAATGTCTGCAGGGATGAAGCTATTTGGAAGACGTCCTCCAAATAGATTCAGCCATGTAAATGATATAACACTTTTTTTACGGTCGATATAATGTATATAAATGCTTTTAAGCTTAGTTAATTAAAACAAAAACGTATAGAGTCCGGGTTCGCTTTAGCGGGAATTCGAAATAGGCGGATTTAATTAATAATTTCAACGTATTGACTTGTTAAGGTGTAAATTAAGTGCGGGGACATCCCCTGGTGCCAGTTCTATAAAGCGTTGATAGGATTGGAGGGAAGCGAGGAGGAGGTGAACGCTCAAACTGAACTACCGTAGACGCGGCAAATGCTTTTGACCTCGCCTTAGTGTAGGTTTACACCATCCATTTTTTTTCTTTCCGTTGCACTACGATTCTGTTTTATTCCGTTTGATCTGCAATGGTTACAAAAATATAACGCCGTTCATAGACACCCTTTACATATTACATTACCACCATGCACTACTTGAAACTGTGTCCGTCTTAGATGTTTGTTTTAGCAACTATATATTTAAGTATATAACTGTTAACTTATTATACAGTAGAGTCCCGCTATTCCGAACTAATTGGGACCGAACACTATTCAGTTTAGCGGGAATTCGGAATAGGCGGATTTCATGAATAATATCAACATAATGACTTGTTAAAGCATACATTCTTGACACAGCAAACGCTCTTGACTTCGCCTTATGATACATCGAACAACACGCTTCATCCAATTGATGATATGTTCATGCGGCGATGGCGGAACATTGCATCCACAAGTTGATTCGATGCTCTTTGTCAGAACAAAAGACTTTACTTCTTATTGTAGGTTTACACCATCCGGTTTTTCCTTCCGTTGCGTTATGATTCCGTTTTCTTCTAAAAACGGAAGGGAAGGGATAGGTTGTTTGAACTGTCCATTTTGCCATCCCACAGTCTGTCCGTTATTACCGCATCGTCTTGAAAAAAGATTGAGAAAAAATAAAATTTCTTCGAGATAACTAAAACGGATGAACGCAACCGGCAGGTGGCAACAACGCTACTAGTGCCTAGCTGTTGTATCTAATCCTTCCTTCTTTCTGAAGGACCCGGTATCTGTTTCACCGGACTCTTATTGCGATAGCTTCCTTCCCGTAAAACGGATGGAAAACGTGAAGAAAACAAAACCGGACAATTCCAACACGCCCATTGGGGTTAATGTGTTGTCAATTACCAAATCGCAACGGAAGGGAAAAACGGATGGTGTAAACCTACACTTAAGTGTGTGTAAATCAGTTATTTTTTGTGTTTAGCAGTGATTAAAAATGATTCTACAGAATTGTATAAATGGAGCCGACATGTCAATGTACTGTAAGTAACCAGCTATCATTCCAATTTGGTTTCAGGCATTTTCTTCAAGCTTAGGCTTTATGTATGTTCAGGCGGATTTTCGGAATAGCAAGACTCTACTATAGAATGTTTTACTAACCTGCAAACAGTCACTTGTTTCTCAATTCTGACTGTAGTTTCGACATCACTCTGTCATTGTCAAAGACAATAAAACTCACATATAGCATAACACTTTTGTTCACATTTGTTGAGACGTGTAAAAACTTTTTTATATCTTTAAAAATTTCACCATTCCTGGGTCGTTAAAATTCATATAAACTAGTTAGGTTTTTACATCGATAGTGGACATATAGTAAAAACCTAACTAGTTTATATGCATATTAACGACCCAGGAATGGTGAATATTTTTAAAGATATCAAAAAGTCAGACTTATCTGAATAATAAGCGACTGTTTAAAGGTTGGTAAATAAACGTTCTATAGGTAGATGTGTGGGATCCTAAATATGTGGAACATATAAATAAGTCAGATTAAAAATACTTCACTATCTACAAAAAAAAAGTCACTCACTATCTACAAAAACTGGCCCTACTGCTAGTGTGATTGTCAGAGTTTCGCTTTTAAATCTTAAGTCAATAAGTAGAATTAAGGCATTTTCAAAAAGCCTAATATTGTAACTTTAAACTGTCACCATTTTGTGTAGGGTGAACATTTTGATGTCTGATTTGCGGCATTGTGTTCTCCTAAGATAGACCTTTAATTTGATACACAACTTGACCTATGCTCCTATTTAAGATGTTCCTCAGCTCCCTGCGGCCCCCCCCCCCAAGGTGATAGAAAAATTATAATTGCTTCAAAAATTAGTTTTTTTGGTAGAGAAACGATGTACCAGGTTTTGTTGCGTAATCTGCAATGTACAAAAATATAACGCCGTTCACATACTTTTGAGACAACCTACATACACTAGAGGCCTGGTTTTAAAATATTTGTATACATGACTAAACATTAAACAAAATGACAAATCCAGTGGTATAGTGACTTGCAAAATCAGGGGTTTGTAATAAAAATCCGAAAGTGGGGCAATAACTACCTAACTAAATACAGTAAGACCTCGATAATACGGCATGCTCGGGGATCCGGTGATGCCGGATTATCGAGGTCTTCCTTTAAAATGGTTTAAACAGGGAATAAACATAAACGCACATGTACTATATATGAACACGTAAATTACACGTTGAAACTACGTAACATTAACTGCGTTGAGAGATTGCCGCTAACTGATGGGCCTCAGGTAGGCACGGCTCCATTGCCCTTTGTTGCTGGCTTCCGTTAGTCAGTAGCCTACAGTACGTGGTGAAGATTTGCTATTTTTACTCCAGCCTGTCACAAATTCTTCGAACCCCTTTCGCTTCCAAACCGTGCAAAGCCAGGGTCTCACTGGTCACGGAAAAGTCACAGATTTTAGTAAGGGACCACGGAAGTCATGGAAAAGTCGTATTTTGTTGAAAGACCATGGAAATAAATTTTAAAAGCTTAAAAAAAAATCATTTGGTACATAAAATATTTATAATATAAGCTCTCTGAGCGCTGGATTGTAACAAATATAAAAAAATGGTTCCGTACACTATCGTGCGAGTGACAAGCTGATGTTATTTGCAATCATAACCCCGGGCTGCAAGATGATAACCTAATTAACCTAATTAGGCCTATAATAACCTGATTAGTTTTTAAAAGACATATCTAGCCTTTAGAATAATTTTGAGCCTATATGAAGCGGAGTAATTATGTGTTTTATGCTGTTTCAATGTCTTTTTTGCCGAAACATGAATATAAACAGGAACATGGTTTGGTAAGCGGGGAGTATGGGCGTAGTAGGGAACAGCGGAGGAGACAAGTTGCAGCGTAGTGAAGCGCGATTGTTTGAAACTCGATTTTTTACCCTAAAAGTCACTGATTTTTATTTCTGGGAACTAGTAGACACCCTGAAAGCGGTTTTAAATCGAACAATTATTTACAAGAAATTCAATGCATCTTTTTCCAAAGACTTAAATTTGTTCAAATAATCTTCATTAAGTGGAATTCGTTCAACAAAAAACTGTCAGCAACGAAAGTGTTCAACGGTCCCTTTAACGTTTTTAAAGGACGACGAGAGCACATTGTTTTGAATCGGTTCGATTTTTAGGAGAAATTTTGATTGAAATGTTTGATTTTGACAACTTTACTGAGCAGTAGATTTTTACACACTGTTTTTAACGGATCTTAAAAACTGTAGACCGGTCTTAAATCACTCAACAATTATAAAAACTGCCATTTTTAATGAGTGCAAATTTTCAAGATGATGAATGCCGAACAATCGGGTGCCAGATTATCGAGGTCTTAATGTATATTATTATCAGTTGTGATAATACCATAATCGATACAAATTAAAAATAAATAAATAAAATAACAGGTATTTCAATCTAAAAAGACATTCAAAGTTGAAAACATAAATCGGTTTATTATAAATATTTACAAGTAAGTGAATACAATAGAAAATCAAAATTATCATAAAACTTAAATACACATTTTGTTTTAATATGAAGTTTTTAGAGCAAAGTATATCAATAATTTAACAAAAATAATAGTGATTAAACCAAATACAGGTTTCATAATTTAAAACAGTATACTTTTAATAGTTTAGATGGTACATTTAATTTAAAACATGTATTATTATTTATTTCAACACTTAATTATAAACATTAAAGTAAAAAGGTAACATCTCAACATATATTAATATGAAGACACCATCATTGTCAGATATTCACTAATGTTTTCACCAAAAGATATTAAATTATATTTTTTATGGATAAATTGAATACACATTTTTTTATAGTATACTGGGAAATCCCGCAGTTTGGTTTGTACATTTAAAACACGATCATCTTCTGTTATTTACTTTTTTCTTTTCTAAACTTAATCATGATTCTATTTGAAGCAAAATGCATTGTAAATAAAGAATGAAAAAATGAAATATTCAGATAAAATATGACTTTCTTGATGTACCGAACTCATAAATATAACAACAATGTCTAAAGTAGATCACAAATATATTGATTTGTACATTTTAAATAAAACACATGTATTTTATAATTATTTATTACCACTTTTTCTAAAGAAATAAAAGAAGGAAAAAATCTTAAAATACATTTATATACATACATACACATAATCTTCATTCAAACAGTTTAACTTAATAATTAAAGTATTCCCCACAGTAGGCCATGTATACGTTAAAAATATAAATGGTGAATACTGTACACTGCGGATAAATGAACTAAAAATAGTTTTTTTTAAGCAAGATGGTTTGAATAAATTTGATAAAACATATCTTGTTGGATTTTATATTTATTTCAAAACTAATTTCTCAATATTAAAAAAATATATAAAAAATCACAAAAAATATATATATTTATATGTAAAAACAACAGTCATCATGCACACAGTGATGTCGTACATTGTATACAGGGAGCAAAGGTAGTTAAAAGTCGGTTGTATAGATATAACTAGAAAACCACCTACCACATTATGTGGTAATGAATCTGTTTTCCCTCAAAAACATGTTTAAAAAAAATATTGTATCAGTGATAAAGATCATCACCTATGTCAACATTTGCAATTCTTTCTGTTTAGCACCAACTTAGTAAAGCTTCTTATTTTTTTAAATCTGTTTATTTTTAATTGTTTAGCTGAAAGTAATTTGCTCCTTCACATGATGAATTCTGCACATGCACTCAAAAAGAAAAAAAAAAAAAACAAACAAACAAAATGGTCACACTATATTTACAAGATTATTTAAATTTAATAACACAGATCTTTAAACTATGGACGAGTCATAGTTTAAAGTAAGCATTTTGTTTTTATACGACATTCTACTTTTTGTACAAAGAAAGACACGTAACAAAGGATAAGCCCTGTGCAATTTGAAGAGCTTTATTGACTCACTATTTATTTAGGCTGCAGCCTACAAACAATAATCATATAAATAATCAATACTGCTATCGCCTCCAAGTCCGATCTTCGTCCTCCTCCTCTTCTTCATCCTGAAGAAGGAAATCCTCGCTAGATTCTAAATTGATTCGCAACTGCAATAAAAATGTTATTCATAATGTATAATTGCCGAATTAGTAAATAGTATAGTTAAGGAAATCTGTATAAATAAGTATATTTTTTACTAGCAACAAGATTAAGAATTTTACTACTGGATGTAACATAAGTGATATTTGATTTCATAAATAGCTAAAAAGTCAAAGGTAACATGTGATGTAATTAAAATTAACGAACATATATTTTCAAAATTTTACAAAGCAAACAACAAATAATTATATTGGTCAGTGGTAAAATGTTTGGTTAACAGGTAGAATAGCAGAAGGAAGTCTCGGTTATTTATTTAGTAAAATAACAATACAGTAGAACTCCAATTATCCGGATTAATTCGGACCGGACCCGATCCGGATAATCAAAAATCCGGATAGTTGGATTTTTATAGAAAAAAGGCCGTTTTTAGGAGAAAAACGTAAACAAAACACAATAGAGAACATTTACGGTATTTATTATGAAAAAACAATATCAATGACAATGTTTACATTACGTAATATTTAAAAACAATACTAAATCACTGTAAAATACATTATTTTTTGAACATACCAGGCAGAGTCAGCTGTTTTGCTATCTTAAATCGATTCCGCGCCGCCAAGTCTCGCATCCGTTTGACTATGTTCTTATTCAAATCTGATCCGGATAATTGGCGTTCCGGATAATTGGAGTTCTACTGTATGTGAATTTTCACATATTTCTAATTACAATAAAAGTCCCGGTAATTCGAGTCTCGATAATCCGAGGTTCCGTGTAATTCGAGCTACAAATAGCATTGAATGTGACCATGCATTGTGACTCATTCTTGCTGCTTGTAGGATACTGATCTTTAAATTTTTGTTTTCCAATGTATCTGTCAAGAGCGTTTGTACAATAAGAATCCGGTATAAATGCTTAAAATTTTTTTATAATGCCCTGATCCATTGGCTGTACAACTAAAGTCATGTTCGGGGGGGAAAAATAACCGTAACGTTGTTCATGTAAGTGGGATAGAGTTATGCGCAGTACAAGTGTCAATAAACAATATGATTGTTCTTTTCTGTTTACAAAAGGTTTTGTCGAGAATTAATAACAGACAGAGATTGGGCAGAGCATCAATGACAAACTACAGTATCGGTACCTTTAGAGAATTCTCGGAAAGCAAAATTCTTGGAAACCGGTACCGCGCCTAGAATTACAATACGTGTACAAACACATAAGTCCTGCCCCCTTTCTACCAGACAGTGACCTATTTATCCAGCGATCCCTTTCACAGCACAAGATTTATTTTTAGTGAAAAAAACTTCGAATTAAAGAAGTTGACTACGAATTATCCATAATTGTTTTACATTGATATCATATAAAGTTCAAGGGACCGAACCGAAACTTTGAATTAACGGTAATTTCGAACTAATGATTTTCGAATTATCCAAGTTCTACTGTATATACAAAAATAACATCGGAACAAATTTTTCCCGGCCCTGCCGTATCCCCCTGGCGTGACATCGCAGCTTGTAAACGTTGCAGTGTAGTTAAACAAAAAACTATTTATGATTTCTTTAATAAGTGAGTTTCTATTTTTTACCTCAGTGTTCAATGCAAATTAGTGTATATTTAATTAAACTTAAATTTTTTCTGAGATACGAGGACTATAAATAGTAGTTTTATCTTAACATATTCCGTGTAATTCGAGTTTTTCACAATCCGAGGTACTCTCGGTCCCATTCAACTCGAAATATCGGGACTCTACTGTAATAATCATTTCAAATAAAACTTAAAATTTTTAAAATGTGGTTAATTTTGTTTATTCACTATTTTGATTCTAGATTCATCGTTTTCAAAAGAGAATCGACAAATGGAAATCTTTTTTAAGAAAATATTATACCACTAAATGAAATTAATAAATAATGTGAAATAAACACAGACTTGTTATAACCATGCTGTTTTGAAGATGTCAAATGATTAAGTTATTTCCGGTTTTAAAAATGACATATACTGTTCCCGTAAATTTTATTATAACCTGTCAGGACCATATTCATAAATTATCCTGACACCCTGCTACGATACCAGTTACTCGCTACTTTGGTCTCCCCTCCCCTCAAATAGATAATTTCGATCTCTCGTTTCATTGGATCAATCGGTTTTTTTCTACGGTCCCTTTGAAAACGCTGGATCGTGAATCAAGTATGCCTACCATTACCTCTTCTTCATCTTCTTCTTGATCTTCTAAGAGTACATCTACACCCTCTTCATCCATCATCATAACTGATCGCATCAAACTGTTTCTGTAAAGGAAATAGAAATATATAATTTAATTGTGACAATAAAACATACAGGATGGAACAACATTTTACTATGCTACATACAGCTGTGATGGTACTCTATGTTATACCTCTGACATTAAATTTCATGATGTTAAAGTTTCCGTTCATCAATGAAACTTGAAGCATAATTTAATCACATATATATTAATTAATATTTAGAAAACTAAATAAAAAACAATGTACAGTGGAAACTCGAAAATTAGTCATCCCCTCTCCAAAAAAATACAGTGCGAATTAATAAACACCCGGCTTGTGGTGTTGGCTACAAATAAAACCTTGCTTCTCTACAGTGGGATCAGTTTGGTGATTTTGTTTTTTGTTTTGTACTGTGTTTGTTGATTTTGTGTTTGTAGTGATTTTTTGTTTCTTTAAAACAGTAATGGCTACAAAAAGACCTTCAAATTACAGAACTACAGATCTACTAATGAAATTTTACGTCTTAGAAAAGGAGAAAGTGACAGCAAACTAGCAGAAATCTATAAAATCGCAAGAACATCAATTAACGATATAAAGAAGAATGGAGACGAGATCGAAGATTTTATGGCAAAAATGGAAGTTTTGGCTGACGATGTTAGTAAACGGATTAAACTGACTCCATCGACGAACTCGCAGTTTAGGCTTACCTCTGACTGGGCCAATTTTAATTCAAAGAGCTCTTGAAATGAACACTAAAGTTAATGGAAATCCCGAATTCAAGGCGAGTGTAGGATGGTTAGGAAAATTTAAGCAGCGATACGGGATCCGGCAGCTTTCCATAGAAGAAATCATGAGTGCTGATAGTGATTGTGTTAAAGGTTACTGTGAAAAATTTATTTGCAAAATTTCAAATTTAGGATTAACTAGAGAACAAGTTTATAACTGCGACGAAACTGGACTCTATGGGAAAGCTCTACCGACAAAAACTTTAGCCTCTGGTTCAGAAACTTCGGCTACGGCGTATAAAATGAGGAAAGGAAGACTAGCAGGTATGGTTTGTTCCAATGCCAGTGGAAATCATAGGCTACCATTAACAGTTGTTGGGAAAGCTACGAAACCGAGTGCTCTGAAAAATGTTAATAGAAATTTGTTGCCTGTAAATTACTAAGCACAAAAAAAGTGTAAGGATGAACCAAGCAATTTTTACTGCATGGTTTCAAAATGTTTTCGTTCCTCAAGTGAAATCATGTCTCAAATCTAAAATATTACCTGAAAAGGCACTTTTAATAACGGACAATGCACCAGCTCATCCATTAAATGAACTAGAATTTGATGAAAATATAAAATGCGTATCTCTTCCTCCGAATACAACTTCCCTGATTCAGCCAATGGATCAAGGGTAACTGAAAGTTTGAAATGTCGCTACCGAAAAATATTTTTACAAAATGTAATTTCTTGTGATTCCGTTTCTAATACAGAGGACTTCTTGGAAAGGTTACACAATTTAAAGATACAATTTTCAACATTGCCGACGCGTGGAATAACATTCCAAACAAAACATTGTTGCGCAGTTGGAATAAACTTTGGCCATTGGATGAAGCTAACGAAGATGACAACGTTGAAAATGAACAAATGTTATGTGAAGTAACTAAATCATGGGAAACATTCGTACTTTTCCAACAGAAGACTTACACAACTGGTTAAAGGTTGATAATTCAGATTTGGGATACGAGATTTTGAACGAGTAATCAACAAATAGACCAACGATGACCAAGAAGATGATGAAAATGACAATTCTCACTATCAAAGTGTTCATAGTAAAGTAGAAGATGTGTTAACAAAGTGCATTCAATGGTATGAACAGCAACAAGTGAAAGACATTTCGAAACTAATCATAATGCGGCAAGTGCGTAATTTAGCAATTACGAAAGGACGTGAAAAGTTAGTTCAAAAAACGATTACACAGTTTTTCAACAACTGTACAATAAATACATGCAAATACATGTAAATGCAATAAATGGAGTAAAAAGGAATGTACTCTATTTCTTTTTTTCTATTTGCCAAACCTGTTCTATAATTCGTTTATTTCTATAATTCATCATCCCTCCAGTCCCAGGCATGACAAATTATCGAGTTTCCACTGTATATGGGAATTTCAACTTTGTTTACATCTTATATTATGTATTCATAATAGATTTCCTGTTTGGATTTATCATATTTCGCCAGTTTTAATATTAATACACTAAATTTATTGAAAAAAAAAACTCTCAAACTTAACTATTCACATTATCATCTAGTTTTATTTTTCACTTGGATGGATTCATGATACTAAAAGTAATTCTGGATGAATTTTCAGTACTTCATAAAATAATCAGACTTACATGTCCTTAACTTTTTTATCAAATATTATCTACTGAATCGTTCTTTATAAAAATAATATTTAAAAAAAACTGATACAAATAATGAAAGACAACTGAGAAAAATCAATGAAAAATCTATGTAAGCCTATACAAGAAAGGGCATGAAAATTGTTCAAAAATTGTTTTAACAAATCACTTCCTTTTCACAAAGGTTAAACATATTGGATAAATGTTTTAATAAAATTTTAGGATTTTTATACCACAGTAACCTCTACTTTATATTATGATCTTTAACTACTTTTACCCATTTGTATTCTAATTTAAATAACTTCAGTGCTTGTAGTAGTAAAAAAAGTAACTTTTTATGTGATTGATATAAATTTTCAGAAAACCTTAAAATAACAAACCATCAAAAGTATTTTATATTTAATTAATTAGTAAAGGACAGAAATATACAGGAAAATAAATCTATAAATTACAGAATCCTATTAAACTTACTTACTTTTTCTTTGTTTTGTTCATTTTTTAATAATGCATTTATTAAACACATTACAGAATACAAATTTAAATAAAGACAACTATTAAAGCATACATTTGACCAAATATGTCATATATTACAAATAAAATAACCAAACAACTGATTACTTGAAATACTGATTTAAAAAAGTTCTAATACAGTAGGTCTATACAACAAAATGACTGCATACTTTATGTTATGAATACAGTACAGTCTCGCTAATCCGGTCTCCGTTGATCTGGACGGCCTAAAAAGAAAAAAGAAATTGCAGTATTTTACTGGGTACAGTACACGCAATTGAAGTTTGCCGAGAGCAAAAATAGTTAAGGGTTCATTTGTCCTTGGCTATTTTTAGCGTGAAGAGAAAGCTCAGCCGAGGATAGAACGGGTTGGCCACCTGCCCTCCCGCCCGTCTGCCCATTTTCTTTTGTCCCACAGAATTTCGAGGAAGTGACTCACTTCACCAGCTCGCCGCACTATACCTGACCGCAGACTTCCTGTTTAACTATCTGTCGAATCAACAGTCCCTTTTTGTTTTGTTTCTTGCTAGACGTCTGGAGTGAAATTTTCAGTGCGCCCTATTCATTTACACCGTGGATTCAATAGCTGAAAATGCTTGAAAATCTTTGAAATTTGACAAACTTACGGTTTAATATTGTGGGACGCAAATGGTGTGTTCACAATTTGAAAATAAAAATGGTTTGTTGGCACTTTATAAATCGAATAAAGTCCAAACTTTTTTATACTTTTTAATTCGTGACATCAAAACGTTGCATTGCGAGAACATTTTTTGTTGTTAGGGCAGGTGCGTCATGTAAGCGAGAGAAATTTAGCTGAAAACCTACATTTTCTGAAAAAATTAGCTATTGTAGTTTTTATCATACAACAGTTGGAACACGAGCTTCGTTTCGCGGGTAATGTGGCGACATGTACGGGCGGCCGACCGGCAGCTCGCGACTTGCATCCGTGTGAATATTTGACTCTAAAACTGGCTTCACTCTTGCGTTCGACTTGATCAGTCTATTTAATTCTGTGGTCGCTGATATTTACTGTATACTGTATTACCAATACACCAATTTTAATACGTTTTCTCACTTAAAACACAAACGGTATACATTTCATGCAATTTTTAGGCTTTTTCCGTCTAATTCGGACTTTCACTAGTCCGGACAGGATCCGGTCCCGTCAAGTCCGGATTAACGAGACTGTACTGTAATAAATATTATGAAAGCCTTCAGAAACTGACCACTAAATCGCAATCATTGGAATTACATAGAAATCATTTCTACAAATTTCAAAATAATCACAAACTAGAGAAACCTAAATCAATTTTATTATAGTTGTAAAAATAAAAACAAAATATTTGGTAATCATAGAAACTAATAATTGTTATAAAATTAAGTAAAAGTAATTAATTTTTATTGAAAAAGTCTGAAATTAGGATTGTTTATAGTTTTTCTAAATGAATTCGTAAATTTTCTGATTCATCTTCCTGCACTTTGCTAACACCTTCCAGCGTAGCTTGGGCCAACAATGTTTTACTTGATTTTTTTTAAGCAAGCTGTTTTTAATCTGTCATTTACTTCAAACAGTAGATTGTCTGCACTTTCAGGTTGTTCCTCTTCTTCTTTTCATATTTTTTTAAACTTCTATTTTTTAGCGGCAATGTTTTTCTTTCATCAAGATGTTCGTTATATTCTTCTTCGTCTATTTTCCTGCCTTATTCTGCCTTCTCAGCTTCATCTTAAAGTCTCTTCTTTTCTCTCTTCAAATAAACATTATATTCTTTATAGGAGCTCATCAGTTGCAGGAATAAGATAAGGCTTGTATCAAACCTTTTAAGGGCACTTTAACAGTTATTTACGGTTTTTCCAGACATATATTTGCTCTATCGTAAGTAAGAGTCCTGCCTGAAGTGAAAACTCCTCTTTCCATATCAGTGTTGCCATGTGACAGGGATAACGAAGCTTTGATAACTTTTTCAACTGTTTCCTGTTGAATCAGTTTTGCTAAAAAACTGAAAGCAATAAAAACCATTGGATTGTTTTTCGTATTTTTATCATTAAAGAAGTATCCACTCATTCAGGAGAATGTCAGGCATAGCCCTAGCAGTTTTAACTATACTTTGGCAACTTTATTTAGAGAGCCTTTCTTTCATTGGGGTCTATACATAGAAATTTCCTTAGCAAAGAATTTGTAACAGATGGTTTGTGCACAATATGCTCAATAGCTTCAGAAAAATGTTTTTGAACTTGTTGGCAGAAAAAGGTGCTACCCTTCTCTTCAACGTTTTTCAAGTTTGCTAATATCTCATTAAAAAATGTGAGTTCAAAAAATCCAACTAAAATTAGTAATTTTTTTAGTAAAAAAAGTGAAGTAAAGTAATAATTTTGTAAAAGAGACTAAAAGTGACTACATAAAAAAAACAAAAAAAGTAACATTTTGTTACAAGCCCAAAGCCTTGATATTAACAATTTTATTATTATTGATACTTATGACGATATTAACACTTTTTACTACTCAAAAGATGATTAACAACTCGTTTAACCCTCCAAGTGCTGATTATATTGCTCTTTAAATTAGTGCTAAGGGTTTTTTGGTTCCGTGCATGCTTATTAACTAAAATCATTATAAAATACTCACTAACAATAAAGTAAGACTTATTTTACATTATTTTAATCACAATTACATGATCTTTACAGTAAATAGCTTTAACAGGCTTACCTTATAATTTTTATCCTTATTTTTGTCGACGAAAGTAGAAATTAAAAAAGAAATTGTTTTGTGTTCTAAAACTTTCACTCAAAATATGTAAAAAAAGTAATGTAGAAAATTCAATATAGCTAAAAGTTACACAATTTTATGGTGAATACAAATATACATAACACTACTATTTTTCTGTAAAAAAACAAACTTTTTGTCTATAAAAAAAACTATGTTTTTTTACGAAAAAATGGTTTTTCTGCACAAAGAAGTACTGCATAAAAGTACTGTCTAGGCTCAATACATATGGTTTTAATTTGTTATAAAGGAATAACACACACATTATATACAAGAAAAAAAAATAAGAAAAAATATTTACAGTTCAAAGTCTCTAAAAATCACTATTTTCAAACGCACCTCTAATAGCACTTAAATTGCTAAGTTCACTCATAATTTCTTCAAAAATAAATAAACATTTACAAAAACAAATAAAAATAAACTGATCTAAATTAAAACTAAAAATGAATAACAACTAGTGGATAAACAAACAAAATCCGAGTTCCGAGCGTCTACTTACGCGTACTACACGACTAGATAGTTGATTTGACAATTCTGCCGAAGGTTTGTTTAAGTTGATATCGCTATGAAACTCTGAATTATAATAAAGTGACTCTTTCCAAACACAACCATACATAGAAGTATCAGATTGTATTAAAAATAGCGGCGTCGTACACATTTACAAAATATGTTGCGCAAACGTTGCATATGCGACGTTAGCACTGTAACGCGACTTTTATACATCGCATATGCGACGTTAGCACTTGGAGGGTTAATGGTATTGACAATCAATGCTAGTTCATTTACATGTTACATTATATTACTATTTACTTTATCTCCGTTTTAACTCGACCGTTCGGCATTTCGTCTGTATGTCTGTCTCACGATTACGGCCAAACGCCTTGACCGATTTTGATGATTTTTTTCATGAATGTTCCTTGTTAATTTTATTCTTTTTGATAATTACTGCCTGTGAACTTATTAATTATTATATTAAATGAATGTACACTTTTATTCAGTAGCTGATAAGATTTATATTTACGACATTGATGATTTTTACAAGGAAATAATAAATCCTTTGTTAAATAAAAACCTTATTTAAATGAATTTTTTTTTAAATCGGTGATATAAGAATATTTACCTTATGTTCACAGGCTGTTCTGAAGAGTACCAAGTTGCACAAAGCAACCTATCTTGAAAGTTACGGCCTTTGTTCATTGCTGTTTCAGCTTCTTTACGTGTTTTAAAATTAACAGCTAGGGCAGGAATATCTTCGTCCCATGCATAGTCGTTGATTTCTCCATATTTCTGTAAATATAAAAGCAATTTGCAATGACATGCTCTAACATCAGCCAATGCCATCCATAGTCTGGGTTACCACAACATTTCATACATAAACTGAGCTATGATGTCATACAATCTTAAATGGTCACTATCTAAAAATTTTGAAAAGAATCTAATTTGTCAATTTATAAAATTCTGAACTATTTCTGGGGGTTATATATATACAAAACAAGAGCAGGCCTACTTACAGGTGTGTGTAAACTATGATTCCCAAATGAACAGCCTACGCATGAATACAAATAAAACAAGAAGCCTTTACTTAACAAACGAAACAATTACCTAAAACATTTTACTAGGGAAATGTTCCCGATTACTTTGAAGCTCAAGTGCACTGAAACTCCGATAGGTATCAAAGAGATAGGATTTTAAACTATTGC
>JAGFPH010014252.1:0-24143 GCA_018207615.1 Philaenus spumarius | reverse complement strand
ACTGCAATAGCTCATTTTTCCTATGGAAATTCGCCAATAAGGGGTAAGTGTAGGCCCTGAATTGTATAATAGTATATGTATAGAGGGAGTTGAAGGACCTATGTGATATAATTTATAATCTAGCCTAACCATTTAAAACTTAAATTACCCAGTGACAATGTAGATAAGCGTTACTTGAATCACAGTTTTCCGAAAGTGTTGATTTTATCTTGAAATTCTACATCGAAATGATGTATCACATGACTACAGCTTCCCATTTAAAAAAATGAAGTTCATTCCAAGATGGAGGACAAAAATTTCAAACTCACCAAAAAGTGGTTCTTTTATGGTTGTGAATAACTGCTTTTATTTCTATCTCATAAGACTCGTACATTTTGAGATATTAAGCTGTTGCCAGACTTTTCAAACACCCTGTATATTCCATCTTACTTTAGTGCGCGCCCGACACGAATTTGACACTATTTGCTTACACCGCGTTTGTTAACATATGGGAAAGTCGGTGCACCATTAATTAATGCACTGTTGTTAACTGTGAGTACACAAGCGGCTCTAATATCTAGGTTAGGTCACTTTGCTTAAAGTGTTTATTCAGGATTTAAAACCTAAGCGCCTCCGCCCGGCTTAAGGCTCTGACGCAGCCGTCATCTTCAGGGACAGTAAAGTTATGTTACAACGTTTTTTATATTGTTCAGTATTGTGGGTGCTATACTTTGTAAAGTGTATTTAACTTGTTAAACTTTAAACTGAATTTAGAACTGAACTTATAACTGAATCGATTAAATTATCGGTCGACTCGTGTCTCTATGACAGACGATTTTATCTGAAAACGATAAACGTACCACAATACAAAATTACGTTTTAATAAATTCTGGAATTTTCCAATTCAATATTTCGGAGGCGACGTTTCTTACCACAAAAAATATGTTATAACACTGCGACGTATGAGGTACCCTTTGTGGCTTAGTTTCATCAAAATATATTGTTTTAAAGAATTTTGCCATATGTAGTATTTATTATAGATACTAGTGGGCCCCCCTACTCGCTTTGCTCACCTACCCCCATGGCAAACCAATTCCAAACAGGTTATTCACGGGGATAATGATGGAATAGGACAAAGATTTTTAATTTTTATATAAAAGAGAGGCAATTTTTACTTTTTTACTATAGTATAGAGAAAGTATAGTGATCGCAAAAAAATTACTTTCTTACTATACTATAGTGTAGAGAAAGTATAGTGATCGCAAAAATTACATTCTCACTATATTATAGTAGGCTATATAGAGAGTATAGTGATCGCTAAAAAAATCGATGTTGAGATTCTGTGGAAATATCCGTTTTAGGACCCACTGAGTTAAAAAAAGTGGTTTTTACAAAATGTCTGTCTGTATGTATGTATGTATGTATGTACAAAGCTAGAGCGAAAACTATTCGATCGATTTCAAACAAATTTGCACCAGGCATGTCAAGTAGGCCTGTAGAGATGCACGAAAAACTATTTTGATTTTTTTTTTTAAACAACCACCTTTTTGGCAAAAATCCCCCAAAAAATCAGTTATTATTAAAAAAAAACTGCTCTAACGATTTTGATAAAATATGGCGTATTTGTAGCCTTTAATGTACCCTACCATATTCAAAAAACAGCATCTTTCTAAAACTTCTCGTTTAGCTAATAATAATAACTGGTTTTTGGGGTTTTTTGACCATAAATTGGGTTGTTTTTTAAAAAATTTCAAAACCTTTTTTCGTGCATCTATACAGGCCTACTTGACATGTCTGGTGCAAATTTGTTTGAAATCGATCGAATAGTTTTCTCTCTAGATAATAATAATAATATTTATTAGTTAATCTCCTACTTTAATAAATCACTTCTCCTACCCCACCTACAATTATTAAGTCACAGTGCATCTGTTTAATAATTTAAATATGTTTGTGAGAAAGTATGTGCCAGTTCCTGGTACCATTTATTAAGTTATAAAACATGATCAAAATGTGATACGGTAAAGAAGTATTTCAAACTGATCAAATAGGCTTAGTACGGAATTAAGTTGGCATAATTTTAATAGTAAGTGTTTGTATTATGACACAGTAAGCATTTTCCATTGTTTGTGTTTGCTATAACCAAACCTAAAAATACTATTGGTTCTGAAGAATAATTATCTGATTCTAAATTTGAAAATTTGGGTGCTATGGTAATAAATATTTTAAGAAAAGTGTTTTGGGTTCAGTCAGACTTTAACTTAAAACTGTGTTAAGCTTATGATCCAAAAGCAGCTGTTTTATTTGCAATAAGTAGCAAAAGATGTTCCATTATAATACTGACAGCCTTTTTCGTTTGTTTTTATTTAGTTAACCTAAACAACTAAGAAAAAGGTTTGCTGTAAAAAATAATTAACTGATTCTAAACTGTATAATTTGGTTGTTATGGTTATGAATGTATATGTATTACAATATGGTAATGTCTAAGGAACGATATTGTTCAAATATAGCCTACGTCATTGACGGGTGAGGATGTTGTATTACAGACAATGAGTGTTTACTCCGACAATAGATTATTTTGTGATGAACTCCTCCTTGAAGAAGGCTTCCTTGCACGTAAACCCTTGTTTTATTATACCCCTTATGGGTCACTCCTTAGCTGGTTAGAAACTTGTACCTCTTGTGAGGTCCATGATTTTCTTCACCAAGTACGTGTCCTCTTCGACCTTTTGTTGTTGGGTTTCGAAGAGCTCTCTCCTTCTGTGCTGCAGAATCCCGCAATCAAGTATGACATGTCTTGTCAATTTTTGGACCTGATTGCAAAGCCGTCAGATTTGATCGCTTTCCAAGACTCATAATGTTGTTAGACTTTTCCTGAACTGACCGTGTCCAATAGCGAGTCATACAGCTGTTTTGAGCTACTGTCGGAAACTTGATTAGGGACTTGATAAGCTTAGTGCTTGGTCCATCTCTGGCGTTGCTCTTCCCTGGTCCACTTGTTTACTGCACTCTTCGCCGGCTAATGCAGCACATTGGTTCCGGCCCCATAAAGGGTGCGGATGGTCCTTTTTTTGCGAGATTATATGACATCTTATTTCTTCGAATGTCTCTGTGTCCTGGCACCCATCTCAATTCCACCCGATTTACTCAGGAAAGTTTGAATAGTGATGAGACACATTCCCTCACTAGTTTGGATGTGATATGTAAGTGATTACTTACTGTCCAGCGCTATATAAGTGATGCTTGACTGCCAGAAAGGATGACGACATGTCTGTGTCGGTATCCTTCCGACAATCCCAAAGCCGGGTTTACACGATGCCAACTGTCGGGGCCAGTTGTCTTGGGCCCATTGCGTGAATGTCTGAGGCCAGTCCAATTGAACGAGAACTTGTTCACACGGCGAAACTATTGCCACGGCAGTTGGTGACGAAAAATGACAGAGTGCTCATCGTCTGTTGTGTCCCGTGATGAATTGAAAGTAATGCGTGAGGATCTTTGTCTGGAATTTATCGTCGAGACTTGCGAAGTTCTCGACGAAGAGTTAAATAAGAAGAGTGAGTGGACAAGGAAATGGCTTTTTAAAAGAGACGGTCACGGAGTGTCATCATAATTGATAAACGAATTACGAATGGAGGGATCCATTGGAATATAAAGCGTGTTTAAGGAGTCCGGAGAGTTTTGACGAACTATTGCAGCTTGTTGAAAGTAAAATATCTAAACAAGACACAACAATGACGAAAGCACTGCCTCCTAAGTTAATATAAAATTAGAAGTGACATTATCATTTCTTGCTACAGGAAATAGTTACATAATTCATCTCTTTGATCCCACAGGCAAATATGGTGCTTATAAAACGCCACGAATTGAAAATTTAAATCGTCACTCCATTTAGGAGCCATAGTTTTCCAGTAAACAACAGAAAACTTTAAAATAAACAATTAAAACTTGCAGTCTTGACTGACAAAGGCAAACTGGCCCAAAACGAGAGATCTACAGCCCCACAACGTTCACACGGCGCCAATAATTGTCTAGGCGCCATTTTTAGTGTATAAATATAAAATGATTAGATTATTATCAAACCCAATTTAGTGAGTTTAATAAATAATTTTGAAGTGACTTGTGGTTAAAATAAGATTCTAATGATCAAAGTTGGTGGTCGTGCGTGTATTTAACATACGGGTGTTAAATGTTAATGAATTTATTTTATGTGGGTAGCTATACTATTTTTATTATTATTTAATTTTAAGGGTAGCTATCCTACTTTTATTATTATTTAATTTTAAGGTTAGCTGTCCTATTTTTATTATTATTTAATTTTAAGGGTAGCTGTCCTATTTTTATAGTAGTAAGGAAATGGGGCTTCCAGGACAAAAATGAGTCATCACATTCCATTCCATATATGGGCATAACACCATATATGGGCATCACGTAATTAGATCACTTCCGGTCACGTAATTAGATCACTTCCATATATGGGCATATTACCATATATGGGCATCACGTAATTAGATCACTTCCGGTCACGTAACTAGATCACATTCCATATATGGGCATATTACTATATATGGGCATCACGTAACTAGGTCACATTCCGTCACGTACAAGGTCACATCCGGTCACGTACAAAGGTTACTCCCGGTCATGTACACCGGGCACGTTCAAGGCCTCACGTACAAGGCCACACGTTCACCGGCTGGGCACGTTCAAGGCCACACGCACATCCGGTCACCGGCTTAACACGTACAAGGCCACACGCACATCCGGTCACGTTCACCGGCTGGACACGTTCAAGGTCTCACGTACAAAGTCACTTTCAAATACACATTCTAACACGTTCAAGGTCTCACGTACATCCGGCCACATTCTAACACGTTCAAGGTGGCTGCAAGGTTTTACCCACATCCGAGCACGCGCAGCTGTGAGTGTTAATTAGACAACACTCCTTGGATCACAAGAACGTTGATGGAGAAGTATAGTAGTGTTGGCATCGGTGTATAAAACAGTAAGTGTTTTTATTATATAATGAGTAGAAATGAAAAACTTAAATTTTTTAAAATTACGGAAAATGCTTATCCTCCAGAAAAAATGTCTCCTTTTGCTGCCGGATTTGATCTAAGAAGTGCTTATAATGTAATTGTAGCAAGTCATAATAGAAAATTAGTAAAAACTGATTTGGTAATAATAGTTCCAGACAATTGTTATGGGAGAATTGCTTCAAGATCCGGATTGGCAAAGAATTATTTTATTGATGTTGGTGCCGGAGTAATTGATAAAGATTATCGAGGAAACGTTCAGATATTACTTTTTAATCATTCGGAATTTGATTTTGTAATAAAAAAAGGCGATAGAGTAGCACAGTTGGTTTGTGAGGTGATAACTTATCCTGAAACTGAAGAAATATTTTCAATTGATAAAACAGAACGAAATTGTGGGGCTTTTGGTTCAACTGGAATTTAATATGTATTTAAAAACGTTATTTGAACTATCTGCTATAGAAATATGTAAGCAAGTTTTAATAGAAGATATTCATATAGATGAACTTCTATTACCAGTTTCTATTAAACAACATTTTAAAGAAAATTTTTCAATCTATTTAGTGCAAGTGAAATGTAATATCAAGGGGTATAGGTTTTTTGATATTGATTTTGAAAATATTACTACTACAGATTTTTTTATGCTGTTGAATCTAGGTTCTGTTTCTGATGTACCACCATTCATTCTTCGTCGAAAATATTATTCATTCAATTCAAAACGTCCTCATGCTGGTTTTGATCAATAGTTGGAGATGTATTATTAATAAAAAAAAAATTGTGTTGTGTATAAAACTTTATTATTTCAATTACCTAATACTGAGAGGTTCTAAAAAGGGTAATATATATTTAACTAATGCCAATGGTTTTTGAGTCTCATTACATGATTAGCTTGCAAACAGAGAGATTCATAAAATGTTTATTTTTTACACACTTCTTTTCTATTTGTTACAAAGTGTTGTAGCAGAAGAAAATTGTACATCGTTTGCTATAAAATACCTTACAGATTACGGCTACTTATCATCTTCTTCGGACAATGCTTCAGATATTTCGTTTATTGATATGAAGACTGATGCTTTATTTAGATTTCAAGAATATTATAATATTACAGCCGACGGTGAACTTAACAATCAAACTTTGGAGTTGATGATGTCTAAAAGATGTGGTGTAGAAGATGATGTTTTTAGTTTTAGAACATCGTCAAAATGGCATAAGAAACAGCTGCGATGGTATTACACGGCTGCGAATAAGCAATTAACAGACTTAACTGAATTAGCTTTTAAAGCCTGGGAAAAGTATGCAGATCTAACATTTATCCACGACAGACAGAATCCCGATATATTGATTTCTAATAAAAAAAGGAGGCATAAGTTTCAAAAAGATGGTTCTAACTGTCCATATGATTTAGATGGTCGCGGTCATGTTTTAGGTCATGCATTTTTCCCTACACAAACAGGTTCTATGGTTGAAATTCATATGGATCAGGATGAAGCTTGGTGTTTGGAAAGCGAAATTGAAAAATGTGGTAACGATAAAACAAATTTACTTTCGACTTTAATTCACGAAATTGGACATTCCTTAGGAATTTCGCATTCCAACGATAGAGAATCGATAATGTACGCATTTTACATAAAGTCTGCTTTAAATCTTAGTGCAGATGATGTTTTAGCGGTTCAAAGTTTGTACGGCCCAAAAAAAGTTGAAATCGCCGCCACTACAGCTACTGCTACCCCACAACCGCTGGTGCCTACAACACCAACACCACACAGTGTAATAGAACCCAATTTATGTAAATCAAATATTAACACATTTTTAATAATCAATCAAGAACTCTACATTTTCTATAAAAAATGGTTTTGGATCAGTCCACTTGGAAGTGGGGAGGAGAAAATTGGTAAACCACAATTGATAAGAGATTGGTTACATTTTTTACCCGCAGATTTTGAAAAATTTGATTTTATCTATCAAAGACCAAATGGACATGTTGTACTGTTTATAAAAGACAAGATATATATGTTGGAAACCCCCTCACTACATCTTGAATATGGTTACCCAATTAATTTACAATCACTGACTAGAAGAGCAAATATAAGAATCCAGGGTGTCGTCAACTCTTATTTAGGCAAAACTTATATTTTCTTTGATAATAACTATTATATGGAAATTGATGAATGCCAATTCCAAGTTTCAAAATACGGACAAATTTATAAAAGTTTTTCAGGTGTACCTTCCGATTTTGATTCAGTATTTAGGTTTACAAACGGAAAATTATATTTCTTTAAAAATAATAATGTTTTCGAGTATGACGAGTTTGTAAATTCAATAAGCGCTGTGAAAAAGAACGATTTATCGATTTTTGGAATTCAAAATTGTTTAGACACAAAAAATAATACAAATATTTTAACTCGCATAAAAAATATTATTGACTCTCATCTAGTCAGTTAAATGGCTACTGTCGACAAGAACACACCTATGGAGAACGAACAGGTTATTCTAGAAATAAATAAATTGCGTAGAAATATAAAAAATAAACACCGCGCTCTAACGCGCGGTATTTTTGAATCAGAAGAGATGCTTGAAAAACAATTTAAACCCATTGTAGATCCTTTGAAAAAACTACTTTCTGAAAAGGAACAAATTGAACCCGACGCGATGGTGGAAGTGAAAAAACCCATAAAACGAAGATATATTATGGATTCGACTGAAGAGGAGGAGGAGGAATTAGATCCTGAAAGTATTGGAAGATCTGAAGTAAAACGTAAATTTGTACCCCCTCCGCAAGGTGTAAAACGCAAAAAATTGGTAAAAAAGACTCTTGATCCATTTGCAGACGAGGAGGAAGATTATGACTACGAAGATTATGCTAGAACCGAATCTCGAAAAAGAGTAATGCCTCGACACGAACCGCCTATGGATGATGAGGAAATTGAAGATAACGAAATGGAAACTCTCCCCACAACACCGGCGCGTGAAGAAGTATTTGAAACTCGAGAGACGGGCGAGGATCTGTTGAAAACGCCGGAAGGTAGAAAAAGTATTACCGACTATATAAGAGAGTCGTTTACAGGTCCAATTTCAAAAAAATATTTTATAGAGCTAATAAATGGTGGAAAGAGAATAGATAAAACTTTTGGAATTCATATCGAAGGAAATACATGGATGATGGGTGATAAAATACTTAATATGTTAAATGATGATTTAATAATTAACGATAAACAATTTTCAGGAACTCCGGGTCTTTACGAATTAATTATTATGAATGAACCTGACCCATTTGTTTATACAAAAGAAGATCTCAAAACGTATGGCGATATTTTGCTCGAAACAAACGTTTATCGTCAAAACAATTCCGCTTTAGGAAAAGTGAAATCAAGTAAAAGTAAAAAATATAAATATATAATATCGAAACTGATCAACAAAGTTGGTAGGGGGGATATGTTACTTAATACATCTCCAAATTATGTCTACTGGAATGATCCAAATGAGTTGTGTGAAAGATTAAAATTGTTATACGCTTCTCGGCAAGCGGGGAATACAGGCCACGCCAACGAAATTCATTCAATTCTCGAAGAACTAGTCGAGGCGGGAATACTAATTAAAGAATGAGTGTAGATAAATTTGGTCGACATTCCGTAAAACGTTTCAAAGGTGTGCAAGGACCACCTGGAATAGGAATCCACTTGACTGAAAGGGGTAATTATAATATGCAAAATAAAATATTGACTAGCGTGGGGAATCCTAATGGTGATAGGGATGCTGTTAATTATCAAACAATGAAAAAGCTTTGCCTGATGGGAGATAATTTTTATGATGGAAATAAAAAAATTATAAGCAACGTTGCACCGCCAGCGTCTGCCAATGATGTTGTAACAAAATCATATTTAGAAGTATACAATATTAAACCACCAAAAAACGATGCAGATGTTGTTAATTTAGGTTATTTGAAAGATAATGTTTATATGAAGAATGAGGGGGAGGTCCTCGACTTCAATAAAAAACGAATCAGTAATATACAAACCAAGGAGCTGGGTGATGCTATATCTTTAGAAAGAGTAATAAAATTGTTATATTTAAATTATCTGAGAAATTTTGGTAATAAAGATAAAGATATAAAATCTTATTCAGATTGGTTTGACTCGTTCAAAGGATCTCTTACTGCCTAAAACCATGTCAAAACGCGGGCGTGGATTAATCGGTGACGTCATAAATAAAGCTATTGATATTCTACCGCTTGAACTTCATTTACCCGGTTACCAGTTCTGTGGACCAGGAACAGCTCTCGCAAAGAGATTAAAACGCGGTGATTCGGGCATTAATAAACTAGACATCGCCTGTAAAGCACACGATATTGCGTACAGCAAATACAGTGATAGCAAAAATCGTGCTATTGCGGATCAAGAACTCGCCGACCGAGCCTGGGAACGTGTAAAAGCATCCGACAGTGGTTTGGGAGAGAAAGCTGCGGCCTGGGCGGTAACAAATATCATGAAAATGAAACAGAAATTTGGTGGAGGAGGAGAGCAAAAGAAAATATTAAAACTACTTGCAGAGGTTACAAAAACTGTAAAAAAGAATAATAAGAAGAAAAAAGGAAAAGGATTGTATGTGCGACCGTATAAGGGTGCAGGAATTAAAAAAAAAAAATCTACTTGTCGAAAATGATAAAATCTATACCAAACAGACCTTTGTCAACATTTGATATAATAAAGTATGCTAACAAATTAAAAATACCATATTTTAGAGGTGTATTTATGCGCGATACGCTTCCACAATTACCTCTAATAAACGAATCGGTAGTAATGAATTTAGATAACGTTAGGGGGAATGGCACGCATTGGGTTTGTTACAAGAAACGCGGACGGATTGTACATTATTTCGACAGTTTTGGTAATCTACGCCCACCTATAGAATTGGTGGAATACCTTCAACGACAATATCCTGTACAAATAAGATATAATTATGAGGCACGCCAAAAGAGGATGAATTCTGTCAATTGCGGTCATTTGTGTTTAGACTTTCTGGCATCAACAGCATGATTTGTATATCTGGAAGAAGCTCTTATTTTACGTGCGAATTTTTTCCCCCCATCGATCTTTCGTCTTCAAAACAATGGGAAATTGGATTGGTTGATTTAATGACATACAATTCCATACCAAATATAGAGAAAGATGTTAATGATAAATTCTATTATGGTAAAGCAAATCAATCAATTACTATTCCCGAAGGAGCTTATGAAATTGATGATATCAAACATTACCTGGACAAGGAGTTGAAGAAACAAAATAAAAAAAACTCTTTACAGATAAAAGCAAATAATAACACTTTAAAAACAGAACTTTTCTGTTCAGAGAATGTACACTTTACAAAGGAGGATACGATTGCATCGTTATTGGGTTTTAATAAGGGTTCCACATTGGAGGCGGGTAAATGGCACGAGTCTCCAAATCCGGCAGCCATTGTTAAAGTGGACGTTATACGAGTAGTGTGCGATATTGTAAGGAATTCTTATAAGGACGGTGTTGAAGGTCACGTACTACACGAGTTCTATCCGATAGTAGAACCTGGTTATAAAATAGTTGAGAAACCATCGCACGTAATATATCTACCAATAGTTCCGCAGGGTCTGCTTTATAAAATCAATATTAAATTGGAAGATCAATATAATCGATTGGTTAATTTTAGAGGAGAAACCATAATTATTCGTCTACATTTAAAAGGAATTAAATAATGGGATTTATTTTTACAAACAAAGGAATTCCATTAGATAATTATACCTCACCACCCCGCATTCATCATTCAAAGCTCAAAGAGGTAACACCGGATAATCTTTTATTTTTAAAATCAATTCCCGGATACAGAATAAATTATGTTAAACGTTAATGCTCCTGTACACAGCAGCGAAATTATTACAGACTATGAATGGCATTCACATTCACCCTACTCGTCAAATTCTTATGGAAATAGTGATGAAATAAGGATTCCTATTCACCAACAGGATGTGTATACGCTACCAAGTAAAAGTTATTTGCTAATTGAGGGATTGCTTTTAAAGGAAGACGACTCAGCGGCGACAACAACAAAATTTGTAAACAATGCGCCAGCCTTTCTGTTTGAAGAAATACGATACGAGCTGTGCGGTACGGAAATAGATCGAGTTAAAAACGTTGGCCATACAACATTAATGAAAAATCTTTTAACTCTGAGACCAGAAGAAAAAAATCTTTTAGGAAATTGGGGTTGGACGACAGACACACAAGCATATTCCCTCGAAACTGATGGAAAATTTTCATACTGTATCCCGCTTAGACTCTTGCTTGGTTTTGCCGAAGATTACAAGCGCATAATTTTAAACGTTAAACAAGAGCTGATTTTGCTAAGAGCCTCCAACGATAAAAACACAATTCTTCAGACAACAGCCGATCAGTATAATATAAAAGTGAAGATTAATAAAATTGTATGGCGAATGCCGTATATAAAAGTTGTGGATGAGGAGAAAATATCTCTACTAAGAATGACAGAAAGAGATGAAATAATTTCGATTCCTTTTAGACGTTGGCAAATGCATGAATACCCAATTCTTCCGAAAACAAAATTCCAAACCTGGACGGTGAAAACATCTTCTATGATGGAAAAACCTCGTTATGTAATAATTGGTTTTCAAATAAACAAGAAGAATGATTCGACCAGCAACGCTTCACACTTTGATTTCTGTTCTATAGAAAATATTAAACTATACTTAAATTCAAATTACTATCCCTATGATAATATTAACGGAAACACAGCTGTTTTATACGACTACTTTTCAAGATTTCAATCATCCTATTACCATGGAAGCGAAGATCAACCATTCGTCGATAGAAAAACCTTTATCAATAAAACACCACTTTTCGTCATTGATTGCTCAAACCAGCCAGAAACTTTAAAGACGGGATCGCTCGATGTGAGAGTTGAGATGCAGAGCAGCGCAGACTTTCCAGACCTCACAGCATGCTACTGTCTTATTATTCATGATGCTCTTGTACAATACTTACCTTTGTCAGGAATTGTAAAGAAAATAATGTAAATAAAGAATTTATTTTTTTAAATTGATTGTGTATTTATTGGGTAACAAATAACAACACCAAATACAATATATATATTTATTAAGTAATAAAAAAAAATAAATAATACAATATTTGTTAGATAATAATGTTAAGAATATATATTTGTTAAATAATAATGGAAGGAAGGGGCGATGATGGTTACAAATAAAAATGGCCTATACTAATGGTCCCTGTATAAAAATAAATTTGCCGGTGCCGATCGAGATAGGCGTCGGCATGTTCAACATTTTTAATTGTTTTGGGTATACCATAATAAGAGTATACCCGAATTCTATTTTGAATGTACAAAATATCAAAAATTTCCAAAAATTTTTCCATACATCTGTCGGGAATTAAAATGTCTAACCCCACAGCCGAATCTCTTATGAAATTTACCATTTCGTCCAACCAAAAAAATTTATAAACGGGCGGCCAAACCCCCCCGCTGTAAACATCATTGCCCCTTCCTCTGAAATTACAAATTCTAAAAACATAAAATGGCAGGTCGTCAGCACTTTCAACATATTTGTCCGCCACCTGTGATTGCCCACCGGCATGATTTCTGAAACAAAACATTAATCGATTAAATAATGACCATATGCAAGTGTTGTAATTCCATCTTCACATATATATCTTTTATCATCGTCAGCACTTAGAGCTAATTTATTAACAGTAATGGATTGAATATTATGTTTTCTAGATCTAAATAGTTTCATATCTTTTCTGAGTTTAACACCCTCAAATAAACATTTTTTATAATCATCAAAACATATTTGTTTTTTTATCACCGGTTTAGTTATTCCTTTTACTTTTTTTGTCACCTTATCGCTGATAGTCTTGAAGGTATAAAGTTTTGGACGCAAACCCACAAATTCTGTGATTACATCGCTCATGCATTCGTCTTTGAAACATCCTAATCTCTTTTTATTTTCTACGGAATAGTTCTTGTGGTCTGTTGGGTAATCAGACATGTCGAAAAATTCCTTCATTTGTAAAAGATCTTCGTATACGTTTTCTGTAAAGATTTCATAGAAAAACGAATCTGTGTCTAGGTACATTAGATTTACAGTTTTATCTTTATAAAAGTTTTTTATAACTTTATAGTGAAATTCATACATGTGATATTTGCTTAGTTCTAAAACAGAGAAACCAATATATATCGGTTTATTAAATAAAATTGTCTCTTTCCCACATTCGATTGCGCTCAGATTTTCATTGTAAACAATTCTGTTTAGGAAATTTGGTCTTGAAATCAAACGTTTCAACCGCTTCTCGTTATTAACAAGCTCGAGATTCATCCTTTTTCTAATATTTTCAATACTCTTTCCAAACATTGCATTATTTAACAGCTTATAAAAATCTTTTTCAAAATCATTTTTTGCCTCTTTTCTTTTCTGCGTATTAAATGCAATATAAGACGCCAGCCAACAGCTCTGGTTAAATTTTAATATCCTATGTATTTTTTCAACTGTAAGCCCGTTTCTAATAGCCTGTTTAAGATTCATATAGTGACAGATGTAACGTTCTTTTGTGTCAAATGTTGTTAAAAGTTTTTCCTGTTTTGATCCGGGTGGTGTCTTACGTTCCGGTAAAAAGGGAAGATCATTATGAGAGTCATGCAAATAAGTTGGATAGTATACATCACACTCTATTATGTATCCTTTATCACCCTCATCTTGAATTTCGTTTACATCAAACGTGTTAATTTCTTTGCGACTCAACCATTCAAAAGAATCTTGCGGCATAGGTTTTGACATTGCAAAACCATATAAATTGTTAGCATCTATGTAAAGTAAATAGGTATTTGGTTTTTCCGGATCATATAAAGTGTATGGATTATTAGCCTTAGACCATCTCTTTGAACAGCTTGTTATACCGCCTCTAATTCCCCTCTCTATAAACATATACATATCGTAATCGGTAATCAAGTCTAATTCTATTTTTGTATACTTTAACATTGCGTCAAACGTTAAACTGGGAACCGACAAATAATATGCGGGATCAACGCTATAATTGTCTAAACAAATGTCTCGAAAATTTTCAAATATATCAGCAAGTAGAAGCACATCTGTACGCAAATATAAATCACTATATTCACCCAAAGTCTTGCAATTGAAACGCTCCCAAACTCTTTGTGCGTGATTATAATCATCATCGCTCACGTTCTCGTCCGTAATGCTATTATAAAAATCCTCCTTTTTCGGAAGTTTGGGTTCATCTAATCTGGCCCAAGAATCTGTATATTCATACGGATAAACACCTTTTCTCGTTACAAGTTCTAGATCATTTGTAAAAAATTTTTGTGTGTGAGAAAATCTATCTTTTGGAAGATTATTTGCAAGACGGGCTAAACTATCATTCATAAATCTGAAACTATCTAGAAATCTCAATTTAATCCCGCTTACGGTCTGTTTTGTAAAAGATATATATTTTTCGGAAGTATTTGGAATTACACCAATTTTTTCAGAATCAATACCTAGTTGACGAACAATAAAATGTGAATCATAATTTGAACTACCATGAATGAATATAGGTAAATAGCGTTGATTTTGTCTTTTTAAGTTACAATCATTACATATTACATTTCTAAATTTACCGGTGAAATGACAATGATCTCTTACACGTGGATGTAATGCGGTAAAGTCTCTATTACAAGATTCACATTGTGTAGCCAGTTTTACTCTACGTTTTTCATCACGGCTAAGAGGGAGAAGGGGAAAATTATTTTCCTGTAATAAATCGCCGATAAGATTTGCTATAGAAATTAAATAGTCCATAAATTTAGCGGCTGCATCCACACCTCTATACAAATATGGATCGCAAGGTAAATTGCGTGTAATTGATTCCGGAAGATTTTGCCAAACCAGGTACACACAAAAACTCATTGGTTCGTGGTGACTATCCACTTTTGTAAACTGCGAATCAATTTTATTTACTTTTTTCAATATACTTTCAAAATCACAATAAGCTACAATAGGAATTCTAAAACTATGATGAAAATTTGAAAATTTCAAAACCGAATGTTCTTTTGGCATAACACACTTTACCGGTTTATTATCGCGACAATCTTTTTTATGTGTTTTTAATTTTTTACGCGAATCCTTACCCTGATAGCCGGCGAAACAACGTTTACAAAATATCATTTTCTCTTTATGTTTAGTAATCTGGCTACGCACCAATTTTGAAAAATTCTTAATATAACAATAATGATTAGAAATTAACAACAAGTCAAAATGAGTTTTTCTCTGTTTATTAGATATCCTTAAGGGATAAATTGTTTTTTTCCCATTTACTCCATAAACGTTTACACTAACACCAATATTTTGTTTTTCAAAAACTTGTATTTGTTTTAATTTTACAGGAAAAGTAAGTCCATTAAAGTTAAACAAATCACTCAATTCTCGATATCTTTTATTCACTCTTTCTACATGTTCTCCCAAAACATAACGAGATAGGATTGCCCATTGAAAACATTTTTCGTCTCGCAAATTTTTAGGATTAATAACCGCACTTTTAACAGCAATAAATTTTGGTAAAGGTACATACGAACTTCCTCCAAGCGGGTTATATTTGCTAAATCTTAAGAGAAGCCCATCTACAGAGAGTAAAGTCCATCCGCTCCCCTTTCCCTGATATTCATATTCCTCCAAACAAATTTTCATAAACATTTCCTCTAACAGTTCGCCAATTGATGAATCTTGGAAAATTGGAATATTAACGGTTTTAAAAGCTCTATTCTCCACACCCATATCAGCTAACATTGGTTTAGTATAAGTACATTCTACAATAATGTTAAATTTTAAAGGTGTATCATATTCTATTAACATATTTTCAATAAGGCGTCTAATTTTTTCATCGTTTCCAACTAAAAATGTGCAGACATCCTTAAATGCTGTATTATTGTTTTTTAAAAAATAAGTTTTTAAAATACCTCTAAAAGCGTTTTCTATTTCTATAAACTCGTCTCCGTCACACCGCAGTCCCAATCTATATTCTTTTTTATTTAAAGCCATTTTTTTATTTAGTATCAATAGATTCAATTTTAACGTTCTTAATCTTTAAAACTTTTTCACAAACATTTGCTAGAATATTATTAATAGCGTTATAAATTGATTCATCTTTTTCGTTTAGTATAAAATAACCCTTTTTATTAACCTTTTGCCAAAAATTCTTTTCGCTTGTACAATCTTTCAAATCTTTTATTTCGGTTATTTCAATTTTAACAAGATGGGTACCAGTCTCGCCGGGTGTTATAATTCTTTTCCTAGTGTTTCCCGAATGATACAGAAACTGTTGACTTATAAGAACCGAACCACTTTTTTTCTGAAACTTTTTCGAAAATATTTTAGCAAAGCCGTCCTCCTCCTCCTCCTCGTCTTCCTCCTCACTACTGATATCTTTTTTTCTCTTTATTCCTTTACACTGTTTTGAAATACTATTTAATTTCTCTACAACTTCGAATGAAAACTTTTCATTTTTTTCTAAAACGTGTTTTAGAATATTACAAATTTTACTTAGAGACAATTCTTTATCTTTTGACTTTACTTTAGTATGTAAACAATTCAAAATTTCTCTAACTACAATAATGGGTTGTAACAGCAAAGAATTGTGACTATTTTGATATTCTTGTTTTAGTAAACGATAAAAACTATCCCATCTATTAAAAGTAACTAATCCAAGCTTGTAAAGATTTTCTACAATATAGTGAATAGTAAACATACTACCGGTCAGGACGAGGCTTCCTTCTTCTGTGTACGCCGGTGGTGGTGTTGGATGATTGGCTACCGGCGACTGCGCAGCCACATTGTATGCTGGTGGTGAAGGCGGCGGACTGGGAGTGATGTATTCCTCCTCTGCTCCAACGTTGTTTATAAGTTGAAACTCCATTGCTACAACAAAATGTCTATCAGTTGTTTGTTTTCGTTGTATTAGAGAAAACAATAAATAATTTCCTAAAGACAAGTACTTACTTGATGAAATAGAAAAAACACTGCTCACTTTGAAAAAAAACACTGTGATGAAGTGATTATAACTGATGCCTCTTCTTCAAAGTTCTCTCTTATATACTGAGGCTCAAGGACTATGAAATCATGACAATGTTGCACGTCTTACCAAGTTGCTGTTTCGGATAATAATTACTACACGTACCAAGGTTGCACTTTCTGTCGAGTTACACCTATGAAAAATAATTACTACACGTACCAAGGTTGCACTTCCTGTCGAGTTGCACCTTTGAATAATAATTGCACACGTTCCAAGGTTGCACTTCCTGTCGAGTTGCACCTTTGAATAATAATTGATACACGTTCCAAGGTTGCATTTCCTGTCGACTTACAACTTTGAATAATAATTGATAAACACCCAAGTTTGTATTTCCTGCTGACACACCATGTTGAATAAATAATTAACAAACAACCAAGTTTGTACTTCCCGACAATTTGCAGCGGTTGACAATCGGCATACTAATCTAAATCTTCTCCATACCTAGCGTTATATTTTTCTATGCGCGTTTGCCAAATATCAAATAAGAAATACAAATCAAAATACTCTTGATAATTATTAAGTTCTTTTACATATTTTAATTTACAATAACTTAACATTTCGTGAAGATTATTCCAACACAATTGTTTTGAATATTTTCGTAGAAATTTTAAAGTGCCTAAACGTAGCTCTCCATTTTCCCGATTGAATAAATTTATTGATGAACAATATGTTTCAAAATCTAACTTATGTGAAAATTTATCTAGAAACCAAAATGGTACATTCGTATCTATAAAAACAATATTTAAAATATTAAGCTCGTTTGGTATTTTTTCTATTAGATTTTCATCTGAAATATATTTGTAAAGTTTTAAAAATAACCCTCTAAATTTATTTACACTCTCCTCATCTTTTTTCAATATTTCTAAAGAATTCTCTAAAACATAATCACACTTATCAAACAATATTGCAAAATTTACAGCACTTTCTGTACAATAAATTGCCAATTTGTTAAAAATGTTTTCAAATATTAGTTGTATTCCTAAATTATGTGAATTATTATTCTCACCGTATATTGTTTTACGATTATCCAGAATATCGTTCTTATAGTTACACAACCGACATTTAATTAAAGTTTTTGTATTTATCGCACTATCTACAATTGATTTTGTAACAATAAAATTACCGTACAATCGGTTATATGATATCACAGTTTGTATAAAAATAAAATCGTTGGCGGAAAAACTCCGCCGTCTCTTTGCACTCGACATCTCTCTCCAACTGTCGCTCTTACGGGTTATATAACACAAATACGCAAAGAATATTAAACACTGTTTATTAATTCATATAGTATAGGTTCTACATCAGCATAATTTACAATCTTTTTTACATTGTTTAATTTTTCTTCATGAATATGGTGCAACTCTCTAATATAATTTAAATTGATGTTATTTATTTCTTCTGGACGATTCCTCCTAAGTATTCTTAAATAACAGGTGGCGGGTTCTGTGTTAACATACAGTCGAACGACTTTTTCGGTCTCCAAATAATTTGGTAAAAGGTTTCCCAACAAAAGAAGCAAATTATACTCTACAGAATTAATCTTTCCCATTTTATACAAAAGCAGGGAAAATATTTCTCTAGCGCTGAACAACGATCTATCCATAATAACGATGTAACCATCCTTTGAGTATTTTGCAGCCTCCATCTCATTTTCCAACATGTGTAATAAAACCATTACTTGGAAAGTGAATGCATAACGCTCTTGATCTTCATAAAACATTTTCAAAACATTCTCACCATTGAAATTTAACCATTTTGATACGGGTTCTTCTAACAACTTTACCTTGCAATTGTCGGATTGTAGATTCTCATAAAGCTGTGATGCAAGCACACTCTTACCTGCACCTATATTTCCTTCTAATATAATTATCATGATGTTGGTAATTTAAAAAATCTGTCAAATCCTGCTCGGTAGCGACCTTTATCCCTCTCGCTCTCCTTGTTGATAACAACAAATGAATAGCTGTTGCCATCGTTATTGTTCCAAACATTGGCACACAGTTCTTTGAATAATTCGAAGGACATATCTGTATTCACGTGGTCGTTGTAAACGTGCCGTAAATTACGATCATCCTGTTTAAATATTATAACAAGATTTGCATTATCACGAATCAACTGTTTTGGAATGTGACTGTACGTTTGACTCAAGTAGAAAACATCTAGCTTATAATGTCTTCCTGTTGTAAAATAGTTGCGAATATTATCCTGTTTCTCGCATGACACATCATCGAATATAATAATAGAATCTGTTTTTATTTCTGTTAGATCGGGGACTTCTTCATTTTCCGAAAACAATTGATATCCAATTTCTGGGAGACCTTTTAACACACAACTTAAAAACTTATATTTTGGTTGACATAACGATTTAGAAAATATATATACGTTTTTAAAATGCAAACCATTTGGAGAAAATAATAAATTCATTATTAAATTGGTTTTTCCTGAATTACTGGGTCCTGCTATAATACATCGAATATTATTTGGAAGAAGCGTATTGTGTTTCGCTTTTTTTATTTTAACAGTAGGAAATATTATGTCATCAAAATTTATGATTGGAAGTTTAACGCGCTGTTTCACCAACTTCATTGTAAATCTTTTTTGTCTATCCAAGTGTCTCTTGTACTATCAAAACCCAACCAGCGAACAAGCAGTTTATTTCCTTTCTTACGTATCACTTTCTCTATTAAATAGATATCTCCATACTTTGTTTTACTTAATTCTTCGTTGTAAAATCCTCCTTTTATCACATCACCAGATTCGTCTTTTAAAATGTATGTGACTGGAACCGTAGACTTAATCTCATAGACTGTGTAGATCTCGTTTGACCAGCCGGGGTAGTAACCTTTATCAAAAAATTTCTTAGTTCTACTAATCCTAACTTTATCCCCCACTTTAAATCTATTTTCAACCTTTATTTTTTTTCTATTATTAATTATTCTCTGCAAAACTAAATACTCGTTATTCTTGTTTACCTCTACCGGTTTCATACCAATTGTTCTGTGCACAGTGTTATTGTATTTTCTAATAATTTCTGGTAACAAATTTAACCATTTATAATTACCCTGTTCACTAAATGCTATCCACATTTTTCTCTTTATTGTTCTATTTAATCGTTCTACAATAGACGCTTTTTTATCAGAAAAAGTAGAATAATGATTAACACCATACTTATCTAACAACCTTTTAATCTGAACATTGTAAAACTCTTTTCCTTTATCTGTTTGTAAATGTTTCATATGATGCTTATGTAAAATTGGTTGCAAAACTCTTGCAATCTCATCAGCATTTTTTGCCTTTATCGGCTCGGCTATTGCAATTTTACTAAAACAATTTATTACAACTAATATATATTTATAACCTTTATTGATTTTAGAAAATGGTAACATCTCTACAAGATCTGCTTGAAAAAGATCATGCAAACCTTTAAGTTCAACATAACGGGTAGAAAAATTTCTACGAACCTGTTTGTGTAATTCATTAGCTATTTTATTTCTTACATTCATTTTTTAAAACATTAATAATTCTTAACTATTTTACAAAAAGGTGCTGCTTTTTTATGCTCTTGTTTTGGACAATCCTCCTCCTGCCACCGGTCGAGTGTAACTCCACACGCAAGACAGCTGGTTGCATCTCCTTGTCCCGTATAATAGAATCCGGTATCAACCATTTCATCAATTTTTGGAAAGGGTTTTGGCCAATGAAGAAACGTTTCTCTCATCAAGTCTTCAGTTTCAATAACGATTGTTTTAAATTCTCCGTATTTGTGTAAATTTAGTGAAATATTTTTGTTTTGGTCACAATTTGGATTTGAAATCTTATGTAAAAAATTTATATGTCTAATTGTTAAACTTTCTGTGGATTCCCAACCACAACCACAACACACAATATTATCAAACATTTTTGTACGGTAAAAACCTGATTTTATAAGATCTTTTTTTGAACAATTAAATATATTATTAGTCCAACAGCCTGTAACATCCTCACCTGAATCGGACATCTCTCTTACTTGACAGCGGATCGGCAATAGAAACAATCTGTCTTCTTCAACGGAAATGATATACCATCAAACGAAAACCGGTGTTCTCTGCATATAAAACAATTTAACACGTCAGAATCTTTTTTTAAATGTTCTGGTAGTCTGTCGTAAATATTTTCTATATTTTCGTGATGTTGTAATAAGAACTGTTTAGGCAGATATTTGACTAATTCTTGTTGCATATCTTTATATCCTTTAACACAACATTCTTTGATTGCTAAATTAACAGCACAAATTCTATCTTGAACCAAATGTTCCAATTTCCACCAGTCAAGTAGCACACACGCATTTACATACGCACAATTTTTAGAGCTATGCTCAAACATACATGGTTTACAAGCTATAGCACAAAATTGTTTCTTTAAGACAGTTAAATTTGGACAGTTTAAATCATCTAAATTAACAATTTTCACATTGAATTCACTTAACAAATCAGTTAAAAATTTTTGTTTTTCGCAACCTTTTACATAAACAGTACCACTAATATTAATCTGTCTAAATAATTGTTTCAACTCACAATACGGTTTAACACCCGAGTCCCAACGGAGTCCGTGATAATATTTTTCCAGCCAAATCACTTGTTTTTGCAAATCTTTATGCAGTTGGTTAAAGTTGAACGGTGGTTGAAACAACTGAAATTCATACACTTGCTCATCTGTTGACACTATGGCTAACTCTTTAATAATGAAACTATTATTGTTGTTTTTAAAACCTTGAAAATCGATAATGAACTCCATTATTTAGATTTCTTGCTCGGTGACTGCAACGTAAAACCTTTTAGTTGATTGGTTGCTGCTCTGATAGATTCTTCGTTTAAACGACGTTCTTCTCTTGCACGATCCGCTGCCAATCTTATCCAACAAATACCGCTTCTTGCTTCTTTATGTTCGGAGTCAGTACTAACTTGATAAACAGTATTCAAATCTTCTCGAAAATGTACTCTACGAGAGTTGTCGGCCATGGCTTTTATACCTCCGGCTACTTGTGCGCATTACCTTTAAGCAACCTTGTACGTGAAACCTTGAACGTGTTAGAATGTGATCGGATGTGCGTGAGACCTTGAACGTGTTATAATGTGGCTGGATGCAGCCTTGAACGTGACCGGATGTGCGTGCGACTTTGTACGTGAGACCTTGAACGTGTTAGAATGAAGCCGGTGAACGTGACCGGATGTGCGTGTGGCCTTGTACGTATTAAGCCGGTGACCGGATGTGTGTGTGGCCTTGAACGTGCCCAGCCGGTGGACGTGTGGCCTTGTACGTGAGGCCTTGAACGTGCCCAGTGTACATGACCGGGAGTAACCTTTGTACGTGACCGGATGTGACCTTGTACGTGACGGAATGTGACCTAGTTACGTGATGCCCATATATAGTAATATGCCCATATATGGAATGTGATCTAGTTACGTGACCGGAAGTGATCTAATTACGTGATGCCCATATATGGTAATATGCCCATATATGGAAGTGATCTAATTACGTGACCGGAAGTGATCTAATTACGTGATGCCCATATATGGTGTTATGCCCATATATGGAATGGAATGTGATGACTCATTTTTGTCCTGGAAGCCCCATTTCCTTACTACTTTTTATTATTATTTAATTTTAAGGGTAGCTATCCTATTTTAATTAATATTTAATTTTAAGTATAGCTATCTTATTTTAATTATTTATTAATTTTAATGGTAGGTATCCTATTTTAATTACTATTTAATTTTAAGGGTAGCTATCCTATTTTAATTATTATTTAATTTTATGGTTAGCTATCCTATTTTTATTATTAGTTAATTTTAAAGGTAGCTATCATATTTTAATTATTATTTAATTTTAATGGTATCTATCCTATTTTTATTATTATTTAATTTTAAGGGTAGCTATTCTATTTTTATTATAATTAAATTTTAAGGGTAGCTATCCTATTTTTATTATTATTTACTTTTAAGGGTAGCTATCCTATTTTTTATTATTATTTAATTTTAAGGTTAGCTATCCTACTTTTATTATTATTTAATTTTAAGGGTAGCTGTCCTATTTTTATTATTATTTAATTTTAAGGGTAGCTGTCCTATTTTTATTATTATTTAATTTTAAGGATAGCTATCCTATTTTTATTATTATTTAATTTTAAGGGTAGCTATCCCATTTTTATTATTATTTAATTTTAAGGGTAGCTATCCTATTTTAATTATAATTTAATTTTAAGGGTAGCTATCCTATTTTTATTATTATTTAATTTTAAGGATAGCTATCCTATTTTTATTATTATTTAATTTTAAGGGTAGCTGTCCTATTTAATTATTATTTAATTTTAAGGTTTGCTATCCTATTTTTATTATTATTTAATTTTAAGGGTAGCTATCCTATTTTAATTATTATTTAATTTTAAGGGTAGCTATCTTATTTTAATTATTATTTAATTTTAAGGGTAGCTATCCTATTTCAATTATTATTTAATTTTAATGGTAGCTATCCTATTTTAATTATTATTTAATTTTACGGGTAGCTATCCTATTGTAAATATTATTTAATTTTAATGGTAGCTAACCTATTTTTATTATTATTTAATTTTAATGGTGGTTATCCTATTTTAATTATTAATTAATATCAATGGTAGTTATCCTATTTTAATTATTATTTAATTTTAAGAGTAGCTATCCTATTTTAATTATTATTTAATTTTAATGGTAGATATCCTATTTTAATTATTATTTAATTTTAATGGTAGATATCCTATTTTAATTATTATTTAATTTTAAGGGTAGCTATATTTATTATTTTAATTATTATTTAATTTTATGGATAGCCATCCTATTTTAATTATTATTTTATTTTAATGGTAGCTATCCTATTTTATTTATTATTTAAATTTAATGGTAGCTATCCTATTTTAATTATTTATTAATTTTAATGGTAGCTATCTTATTGTAATTATTATTTAATTTTAATGGTAGCTATCCTATTTCATTACTTTGAC
>JAGFPH010014251.1:0-13354 GCA_018207615.1 Philaenus spumarius | reverse complement strand
GCCCCCCCCCCCCCCCAAACCCGGTATCTTCCATTTTGCGGTCAGTCCATTTACCGGTCAGTCCATTTACCGGTCAAGTGTGGGGGTGAGGAGGCTCTAGAGGGGGGATGTTTTCCATTTTGCGGTCAGGTTTCGATTCCTAGAATACCTGACTATTTTGAATGAATAGGTTCCATGCACATAGAGCAGCAACAGTTCTTGATTGTTTGCAGATGTCGAGTTTTAGATCTTTACGAGGAGTTGTTGACGGAGCCACTTTTATATTAACAGACAGATTCTTCTTAAATCACAAATCATGTCTGATGATAACTAGTCTATATACAAACAAGTAGGCTATATACACATCAGTTAAAAAATCAAATTAAAAAAATACAAGTTTAAAAAATTGCTAAATAGGCCTAAAAGCAAAGGCGGGTCGCCGGAATACTACCCCCCGGAAAACTACCCCCCCTCCCAAGCAGGTTCCTACAATTATACTGTTATCGGCAACATACTTTGACTAAACAGTTTAGGTTAGTCCTCTGTTTTTTTTTTATTCTAATTATATCGAAACTTGAATGTGCGTGACTGGAAAACTGCCATCGGCCTGGCTCGCCGCTCTGAGACATCAACCTGGCTCACATGTTCTCGGGATTTTAGAAATATGTGACCGCAAAATGGAAAACTATTTTTGACCCACCCCTCCAGATTTTTGGGTTGACCGGTAAATGGACGATTTTACCCTTGACCGGTAAATGGACGACCGCAAAATGGACACCCTAAAATTTCGAATTTTTAGAAAACCTTTCTTAGCCAGCACCCACGGCCCTAGATTACCAAATTTCATTGCAACCCGTTCGGTAGTTTTTGAGATTTCGTGATGAGTCAGTGAGTGAGTGGAATTTGGATTTTATATATGTATGTGTTCGCACGGCCACATTTTAAGTCCGATTTTGTACAAACGTTGGTTGTCTATGTCGCTCGGACGAGTTCGTTAGCCAAAAAATCCCAACAACAGAAAGCACGTTTTTTAACCGGAAGTAATTTTATTTTTAGAATTTCGAAGGCCACTAGAATGAAACGTGTTTGGTGTGTTATCTAAACAAAAACTAATTTAGGATATTATTCTGCATATTTTGTTTTTTTACACGACCTTACAACTCGCTTGGTTCCCCAAAAATCGATCAAAACCATAAAAGTACCCGGTTCAAACCCACGTGGGGGGCGTATTCTGATACGTTGCCGACGGCCGAGTTTGTACGCTGCGAGCGAAGCGAAGCAGTCCGTAACCCGAGGCAGCAAGGTCGAAGTGCTGCGGGTGAAACGAAGGAGCGCGTGAGTCGAAGCTGGAGGCTTACGTGCAAAAATTCTACTAATATATTTCGCACACAAGGCAGCCGTTCAGCGCCTTCGTGAATAGATAAATTTCCCAAATATTTGGTTTAAACCTTAAAACATATAAACTTAATTTTGGAAATTCATTCAACTCACGTCAGCGGTTCAGCTGCGTGGTCAAATTATTGAAATTTGTTTTTGATTAAATGACCAATTTTGTAGAAGTAATAAAAATACTTTTATGTATGTTAAACTAAAACGTACTTTCAACGCTCCAAAAATAATTGTATATCTTATCTATATCTACAAGCCTATACATATAATAAAATATTGTCTGTCTGTCTGTTTGTGACCATAGGCGCCGGGAGGTTTGAATACAGGGGAGTACAAAAACACCGGGGGTCTGGAATACCCCTCCCCCCCCTCAGAAAAAGGTGGAGTTCGGGGAATTTTCAAAAAATAAACCTCTTAAAAAGTGTTTTAAACCATCATAATATCACAATAAACCTTTCAAGTATTTCTCTATGAAAGGTCCGCTAATTTAATCACAACTCTCTCTATTCCACACGCCCCAGATATAGGGGCGTTACTGAATTAGGCACTTCGCTCACGGGGCGAGAGAGAATCGAAGCGAGAGGGACTCGAACTCGAAGCTGTACGAGCGTCATGCGTCTTATGCGATATGTCCTCAGCTCACTGGGCGATTTTTCTCGCATTTAATTTCAATTTCTTCAACCAAGTAGGTACAAAACTTTCTTCTTCAAAAGTTTTTTAAATGAGCAGTTTATGATGAAGAAGATATTATGTTTCGTTTGTACCGACTGACGGATGAAAAGAAGGACTCATAGAATACGGGTGCATAGAACGGAACTATCATTTCGGCTGTTTGTTGCGGTAAAATAATTGCAAAAGAGGGATGCAAAATGTTTGGCATTCTTTAGAATGGCCTAGACTTATAACTTTATACTATTGTACGTTTTCTTTTAATATTGAATTGGCATAAAGAAAATAAGAAAAAAGGAAAAGAAGACACCAGATAACCCTCAAGTAAATTAATGGTTTTAATAATACCTGATATTATACATAATCGATGGCTTTAATAATTTTTTTATCGGAATTTTTTTTTTTTCATTATGTATAATAAAACTATGCAACTATACTTATATTAAAGAAAAAATGTAATGAAATGAGATACTTAGTTAACAAATTTACTTACTTGGCAATTTCATTCCATGCTTTATCTGTATACTAGCTGGCCCGATCCGGCTTTGCACGGATCAAGGTTAAATCAAACATTAAACAAAAAATATATTATATCAATAAATTAAATACACTATGTATTTCTTATGGGGATTTTATTTAACTTTGACCCCCCAAACCCCCTCTAAAATTTCGAATTTTTTTAAAACCTTTCTTAGTGAGCACCTATGGCCCTAGAGGAAGCTACATACCAAATTTCATTCCAATCCGTTCAGTAGTTTTAGAGAAATTGTGATTTAGTAACTTTGACCCCCCCAAACCCCCTCTAAAATTTCGAATTTTTTTAAAACCTTTCTTAGTGAGCACCTATGGCCCTGGAGGAAGCTACATACCAAATTTTGTTCCAGTCTGTTCAGTAGTTTTTGAGAAATCGTTATCAGTGAGTCAGTGGATTTGGCTTTTATATATATAGATTCCTTCCTAGAATTTATTCCTGGAGTGTATGATTATATAACAAAGGGGGGTTTCAACTTTTCCCACAAATTTAATTAAACACCTCCTTGGTCAACAAGATACAACTCATCGTTTCAAGCGTCACGCTCGATTTTTCCCGTTCTCAACAATTTGCACAGTTCGAGTCCTCTCGCTTCGATTCCTTCTCGCCCCATGAGCGGAGGGCCTTACATATTGACAAACAGACCTTAAGGATATTACCACTAAGTTCTTAATACGCACTATCGCAGCCATCGCAGGAAACGAGTGCAGATGAATGATAAACTAGTTGATTTAGCAATCAATAAGTTTGGACAGAAGCCAAGAAGGTTGAAGTATTTGTTTGAAAATTAACGGATAACAAGTTTTATGTATTATAAATAAAATAAAAGTTTCTATGTATCATAAATAAAATAAAAGTTTTTATATATCATAACAATAAATGTTGTGATCTAGGTGTTCGTAATATTGCTCTTAATGTGTTTGGTCCAATACAAAATATTTTGTAAAAAGCACTTGTGGTTATTTTGTTTTCCTAAAGTAAATGTGTCTTTATTTTTCGAGATAGGGGGTGCAACTGCACCGTCTTGCACCTATTTCCCGCCATGTTTGTGACGGCATCGGCTGAGAACGGCTGAACGTATGAAGAGTTTGAGCGATTAGACGCAGCATTTCTTCGTGAAAAAGGAGAAATTAACATTCGAAAAGTCCAAAACTTGTTACGTCATTAGTGACCATCTACGATAGAAGCGGCGCGGCAAGCAGGTACGAGCAGGTGCAAGCGGCGTGGCACCGAGCGGCGAAGGTGGTTACGATACAAACGGAAATATTAAGGCTCTTCTATACCTCCAAGAAAACTCCCGAGTGTACAGTATGATTTCAATACAAAAGGTCTGACTGAAGCCGCAAAATCTTTGAAACATGCATTCGTAATAACGTGTTTCGGATTCTATTTATAAATTAACTAGCTGACCCGACCCGGCTTTGCACGGATAGACAAATCAACCTGATACTAATAATTAGCCCAAGTGTTTTAGTTCATTGTAAAAAAAAAAAGTTTATTGTAGGCCTAACCTAAAATTATATTTAGTTTTTGATCCAAATCAGTTGTTGATCAAAATCAGATGTTTTAAGCTTTTCATACGAACAGCTGTTTTTTGTGCCCCTGATAAAATCAAAAGAAATCTTTCTTCTTCTTCCTTAAGATTGACCTTCCATAAGATTAACATTGAAACTTTGAGGGCCACTGGGGCGTAGCACTAATGTCCTAGGACTTCGGTAAATGGCCTAAAACCTTCCCAGGGTTAACCTGTGTTACTATGCAAAATTTCAAAGCAATCGGATGGACGGTTTGGTAACGCATAAAGGACAAACATACAGACGGACATACATTGAATTTTATATATATAGATAATCTGGGAAACTACTTTAAGTTTTAAAGAAGGCGTTATAATTTTTACATGTTAGCTTAAAATATGTAAATTATTGCTTAAAACTTCCAAAAAATGCGTTGAAAATAATCGATTTTTCTCAGTTAAACTGTTGATTGAAAGGAGTTTCCGTCGATTTCTTTCAATTATAAGACAAAAGCACAAAGCCTTTAAGAACACTTTAAGATGTTTCACAACTTTTTAGGTTGAAAAACGGCGTCCGAAAGACGTTAGTACGAAGTGCATATTTTTGCTTTTTAACGCAAGGTATAGAAGACCCTTAAGTGAGAGGCGTCTTTTTACTTTCTCCCGCCTATACGTAGTATATGGAGAAAGTGTTGTTTTCGTCCAAATTTTCGAATTTGAATATTTAGTGGAATTATCTGTTTTGGCGCTCCCTGAACTCCAAAAAATTGTTTAGTGGAACTATCTGTGTTGGTGCTCCCTGAACCCAAAAAAAGTGTTTTTTTGGTGATGTCTGTCCGTGTGTCTGTTAGGATGTGTACAGAGCTGGAGACCATGCCAACAGTCCGATTTTGATGAAATTTGGTATGAAGGTGTAGTTCTGGAATATCTCCAGGGGTTTTTTTCATTTTTTCAATTTTTTGATTTTTAAGGGGTTTTACCTTCCAAAAATGGCAAAAAAACGAGAAAAATCAAAATTTCTCAAAAACGGCTCTAACGATTTTGATAAAATTTGGCTTATTTGTAGCCCTTAATGTACCCTACCATATGCAAAAAACCGCAACTTTCTAAAAATTCTCGTTCAGGTAATAATAATAATAATAACTGATTTTTGGGGGTTATTGGCCAAAAAGGTGGTTGTTTTTCAAAACCTTTTTTCTTGCATCTATACAGGCCTAATTGACATGTTTGGTGCAAATTTGTTCGAAATCGATCGAATAGTTTTAATAATAATAATGTTATAATATAATATGGATGTGTGTTCCATGCATCTAATATTTTCCATGGTATGTCCTACTTTTGCAATTCTAAATATCCACCTCCTATGCTACTCTTGAGAAGGTATAAAGTTTCAACTGGGAGAAAGTATGTGGCAGTTATCTGGTACCGTTTATTTGTTCTTTATGCAAGCTAAGATCCAAAGGTGTGGAGGCATGCACTCAATTTACCGAAATAAGCTAAGGCATGGTAAGTAATACCACCATCTGTTTAGAATGTGACAAGACAAAGAGCTTCTTCCAGTATACTAGAATGTCTACATGTAGGCCTGCATTTGGTTACATGTTACGCAGAGTGAAGCATTGGTCATTAAAAAAGAGGGACCTACTATCCCAGCAATTGTAACCCAAGGAGCGCCCGCTCAATAACGTTAGTTATGAGCAAAAGTAAAACAATTTCATTACATGTCATATTTTGCTCAATTGGCAGGCATTATTTACGGGAATTGTATACTGAACAAATTTGTATTAAGAACTTTAACATAACACACACACCCCCCTTACAAAGATATACTTATAATCCCATAATCAATAAACGGTACCAGATAACTGCCACATACTTTCTCCCAGTTGAAACTTTATACCTTCCCAAGAGTAACATAGGAGATGGTTAGTTAGAATTGCAAAAGTAGGAAAATGTTATCATGGAAAATATTAGATGCATGTAACACACATCCATATTATATTAATATACTAGCTAGCCCGATCCGGCTTTGCACGGATAGAAAAATCAAAGTTAAATGTATATTAACAAAAAATGCATTTTATCAATAAATATAAATTACACTATGTATTTCTTAAGGGGAGTTTTAGTAACTTTCACCCCCTCCCATACCTCCCCTAAAATTACGATTTTTTTTAAAACCCTTTCTTATCGAGCACCTATGACACTAGAGAAAGCTACATACGAAATTTCATTCCAATCCGTTCGGTGGTATTTGGAGAAATCGTGATTTAGTGACTTTGACTCCCCCAAACCCTACCTAAGATTTCGAATTTTTTTAAACCCTTTCTTATCGGCACCTACGGCCCTAGAGGAAGCTACAGACCAAATTTCATTCCAATCCGTTCAGTAGTTTTAGAGAAATCGTGATTTAGTAATTTTGAACCCCCCCCCTAAAATTTCGAATTTTTTGAAAACCTTTCTTATTGATCACCTATGGCCCTAGAGGAAGCTACATGCCAAATTTCGTACCTATCCGTTCAGTAGTTTTTGAGAAATCGTGATCAGTGAGTCAGTCGATTTGGCTTATATATAGATTATATTATTATTATTATTATTTAAACTATTCGATCGATTTCGAACAAATTTGCACCAAACATGTCAATTATACTGTATAGATGCACGAAAAAAGATTTTGAAAAATAACCCCCTTTTTGGCCAAAAAACCCCAAAAATCAGTCATTATTATTATTATTACCTAAACGAGATTTTTTAGAAAGATGCGGTTTTTTGCATATGGTAGGGTATATTAAGGGCTACAAATAAGCCAAATTTTATCAAAATCGTTAGAGAAGTTTTTGAGAAATTTGGATTTTTCTCGTTTTTTCGCATTTTTTAGGGGATAAAACCCCTTAAAAATAAAAAATTTGAAAAAATGAAAAGGAAAAAAACGCCTGAAGATATTCCAGAACTACACCTACATACCAGATTTCATCAAAATCGGACCATTGGTATGGTCTCCAGCTCTGTACACATCCTAACAGACACACGGACAGACATCACCAAAAAAACACTTTTTTGGGTTCAGGGAGCACCAAAACAAGTAAATCCACTCAAAATGTTTTTGGGTTCTGGGAGCACCAACACAGATAATTCCACTATACAATTTTTGGGAGTTCAGGGAGCACCAAAACAGATAATTCCACTAAAAATTCAAATTCGAAAATTTGGGCAAAAACAATACTTTCTCCATGTACTACGTATAGGGTGGAGAAAGTAAAAATTCATAGACCTAGTAACCACTGTTTTTTCTTCGAAATTTTAGGTGCAGTACTTTCGGAGGCGTGGTTTTTTAAAGTTATTTTCGGAAATCTGTATAACTACATAACAATAAGCTCTCTAAACCGTAGTTTTGATATCCTTACACAAAGCTGTTTCAAATGGTACCCTCCTGCTTGAGCGTGGCATAAATTAAATTATGTTTTAAGATATAGAACTTTGGCCCCTAAAATATCAGTTGAGTTCTGTTGAATGGAACATAGGGTACCCTGGTTAACAAACTATTATTGTGATGTGATACAGGTACCCTTATCCTTTCTGGAGAAAATCGAGTGAGTCAGAGCAGGGACGTTGCTACCAAATTATTGGGGGGGGGGGGGGGGCAAAATCGAAAATTTCCCAACTTTTGTGTAGAGTCTCTGGAAACATAAATTAAATTATGTTTTAAGGTATAGAACTTTGCCCCCTAAAATATCAGTTGAGTTCTGTTGAATGGAACATAGGGTACCCTGGTTAACAAACTATTATTGTGATGTGATACAGGTACCCTTATCCTTTCTGGAGAAAATCGAGTGAGTCAGAGCAGGGACGTTGCTACCAAATTATTGGGGGGGGGGGGGGGCAAAATCGAAAATTTCCCAACTTTTGTGTAGAGTCTCTGGGTTATGTTGTGTGAAATAAATCCCAGTGGAAATGGGCCCTGGAGGCTCAACCTCGGATTTTTTTAAAATGGATTTCTCTAAGTAGGGTTTTTAACGCTGCAGGTGCTATATTGAGTATTTTAAGAGTTTTTAATATTTTACAAGAATTTTAACATGTTCATCACAATATTAAATAAACGGTACCAGGAACTGGCACATACTTTCTCACAAATACATTTAAATTACTAAACAGATTCACTGTGACTTGTAGGGTGGAGTAGGAGAGTTTTTTTATTAAAGTAGGAGATTAACTAATAAATATTATTATTATTATTATCTAGAGAGAAAACTATTCGATCGATTTCGAAAAAATTTGCACCAAACACGTCAATTAGGTCTTTATAGATGCATGTAAAAAGGTTTTGAATTTTTTTTTTAAAACAACCCGCTTTATGGCCAAAAACCCTCAAAAATCAGTTATTATTATTATTACTAGCTAAACGAGAATTTTTAGAAAGATGCGGGTTTTTGTATATGGTAGGGCACATTAAAGGCTACAAATAAGCCAAATTTGATCAAAATCGTTAGAGCCGTTTTTTTATAAAAAAATAATAACTGATTTTTGGGGGGTTTTTTTGGCCAAAAAGGGGGTTGTTTATCAAAAATTTTCAAAACCTTTTTTCGTGCATCTATACAGGCCTACTGGACATGTCTGGTGCAAATTTGGTTGAAATCAATCGAATAGTTTTCTCTCTAGCTTTGTATACTTTTATTAAAGTAGGCGATTAACTAATAAATATTATTATTATTAGCTAGAGAGAAAACTATTCCATCGATTTCGAACAAATTTGCACCAAACACGTCAATTAGGTCTTTATAGATGCACGTAAAAAGGTTTTGAAAAATTTTGAAAAACAACCCCCTTTATGGCCAAAAAACCCCCAAAAATCAGTTATTATTATTAGCTAAACGAGAATTTTTAGAAAGATGTGGGTTTTTGTATATGGTAGGGCACATTAAAAGCTACAAATAAGCCAAATTTTATCAAAATCGTTAGAGCCGTTTTTTTATAAAAAATAAATTACTGATTTTTTGGGGGTTTTTAGGCCAAAAATGGGGTTGTTTTTCAAAATTGTTCAAAACCATTTTTCGTGCATCTATACAGGCGTACTGGGCATGTCTTGTGCAAATTTGGTTGAAATCGATCGAATAGTTTTCTCTCTAGCTTTGTATACATACAGACATACATACATACAGACATACAGACAGACATACAGACATACATACAGACATACAGACAGACATTTTGTAAAAACTACTTTTTTGGACTCAGGGGGTCCCAAAACGGATATTTCCACAAAAATCTCAACATCGATTTTTTTTACGATCACTATACTTTCTCTATACTATAGTATAGTGAGAAAGTAAAAAAAAATCCCCAATATATGTCGCAAACTTAAAAATTTCCCCATTTTGGGAAAGCCCAATCTGGCAACAGCCTGGAACAGTACATGGCATGTCAGTGTTGCCACAACAACAAGAGTTGGAACTCAATTTCCCAGAACATCATTTAAAAGAAGACAATGTATTTATTTGGTACAGAAATATTTGGTTTTGCCCAAAGTTTTTGGGCTGGAAATTATAACTTGCTTGTTATTTGTGAATGTCGGTAATTAGCAACAAAAACTTTCGAAGCCCAAACCCCAAGTTGGAGTTTTTGAGGGTTTTTGCGTGCAATTTAATCTAAAAATCTAAATTCCAACTTTTTTCAGAATCTCAAATTTCCCAACTTTTTGACTTTAAGATTATTGGGGGCGTAGCCCCCTTGCCCCCTGCCCTCTCCCCCTTAGTGACGTCCGTGAGTCAGAGAGACGAACGAGTGATCCTGAAAGGTTTCCGAATTACTTTCAAGGTACGGAAACTCAAAAATAAAAAAGAATATACAGGGTGTATAGAAAAAACCTTTCAGGACTTTAGGATATGGTTCCTCATACAAAAAGGAAGAAAAAAGTTCATATAAACATATGCCCGAAAACGCTTCGATTTCCAGATATCCGCCATATTGTTTTCTGTACAAAATAATTCATATCTAGAGAACGGTTTGACTGATTGAGTTCAAACTTGGCATGAAGTTTAAAGTAACAATGATATACCTCGAGAAAAATAAACGATTAAATCCCATCATGCGTTTGAAAATGGCGGCTGTTTGAAAATTTCAAACCTAAATTACTCCAAAACCGTACATTTTAACGAAAAATGTCAGGACACCTTTTTTGTAGCCCTTTTGATTTCCTATCGGATGGTGTGACTGTCAAAACTATCGGATGAAAGATAATAGTTAAGTTATGTGTACCAATTGGTTTGTTCAACCCGGCATCCTATACCAACACAGTAAATACTACAATATTGTATGGACATTTGCTGTCATTACCTTTTAACTTAGCTATTATATTATCCTTCACCCGATTGTTTTGAAAGTTACACCATCCGATAGGGAATCAAAAGCGCTACAAAAAATATGTCTTGACATGTTTTGTTAAAACGTACGGTTTTTGAGTAATTTAAGTTTGACATTTTCAAACATCCGCCATTTTGAAACGCATGATTGGATTTAATCGTTTATTTTTCTTGAAATATAGCGTTATTAGGTTAAACTTCATGCCGAGTTTGAACTCAATCAATAAACCCGTTCTCTAGATATGAATTATTTTGTACAAAAAACAAAATGGCGGATATCTGGAAAACAAAGAGTTTTCGGACGTATATTTATATGATCTTTTTTCTTCCTTTTTGTATGAGGAATCATATCCCAAAGTCCTGAAAGGTTTTTTCTATACACCCTGTATACAGAATGTTACAACGCAAACGATACATATTTAGAAAGATGCACTGCGTGCTCAGGTAGGCCTACATAAACAGATAAAAGAGATAGCACAATCATTTATTTGTGTAGCCGACATAGCCTATACAGGACGTCTTGCACCCAACTTTACCCGTGTTGTTCAGCAGGCCGAAACTAGCAAATAATACAATATAAAATCTGTCCTATCTTGCTCGGTTTAAAAGTTGTCTGTCTGTATGCGTTTTTTGAAAAAAAAATATTATCTCAAGAACCGTTTCAGATAAATTTATGAAACTCGGCATGCACATTTACCACATTGGTTTACACAAAAGTACACAACTTTATTTTGCCGAAGTTATCCGTTTCAAGATGGCGGTGTTTCAAACTTTTCTGTTTTCGGTGATTACTACATTCGCGGAAACCACTTTCAACCAGAATTATTGTATTTTCTCGGTTACCCAAGACTTAATGACAAACAGTGATACACCATTTAATTTTTCTTAAAATTGTCAAAATTTTTTGTTTTGCATCTTAAAATTTTTTTCGCAAAATCTTTAGATATTTAACTTTGAAACGTTTGAACTGTCGCCATCTTGAAACTGATAATTTCAGAAAAATATTATTTTGCACATTTGTGTACGTAAGGATGTATACAGAGCTGGAGACCATACCAATGGTCCGATTTTGATGAAATTTGGTATGAAGGTGTAGTTCTGGAATATCTCCAGGGTTTTTTTTTCATTTTTTCAAATATTTTATTTTTAAGGGGTTTTACCCCCCCAAAAATGGCCATAAAACGAGAAAAGTCAAAATTCCTCAAAAACGACACTAACGATTTTGATAAAATTTGGCTTATTTGTAGCCTTTAATGTAACCTACAATATTCAAAATACCACATCTTTCTAAACATTTTCGTTTAGGTAATAATTATAATAATAATAACTGATTTTTTGGGGGTTTTAGCAAAAAATTGGGTTCTTTTTCAAAATTTTTCATCTATACTGGCCTAATTGACATGTTTGGTGCAAATTTGTTCGAAATCGATCGAATAGTTTGAATAATAATAATAATATAATATGGATGTGTGTTACATGCTTCTAATATTTTCCATGGTAACATTTTCTTACTTTTGAAATAACCACCTCCTATGCTACAATTGGGAAGGTATAAAGTCTCAACTGGGAGAAAGTTGCCAGGTACCGTTTATTTTTCCTTGTACTGCTTTCAGTCCAATTGCGATCACTTCTATTCGGTGACGAACGTTCCGCCTATATTTCAACGGCATTTTCAAACCGTTTATAAATTTTTTTTTTATGATTTGCATTTGTTAAGTGCGTGTCAAAAAACTAAAAATTACACATAAACACTCCACAAACATGAACACACAAACACACTTAATGGGGTTTAAATATGCCGATGTAGTTTCATTTATTAAAAAAAATATATATTTTTGTAAATGTATCCACTCTAGTAAGGCCATAAACTAAATAAATCATAAAACAATTTGCAATTTCATTACTTAAGTCAAAGGGATGAAATAAAAAACTACGCTTAAAATTAAATCATAATTAAATTAAACAACTCCACTTACTTTTTATATAGTCTCAAAAATTGCTCAATTAATTTCACTAAACTTTCACAATTTACACATATTAGAGAATATGGTTAAGCTACTATTATAAACAAATAGATTTACATGGGGTAGCTACCCCTATACAATAAAAATAAATTGCATTACATTCCTACATACTATAAAACTATTACAATAATTATTTAATATTATTCTTAAGTGATATAAAAAAAACATTTGCAATTCAATTACTTAAGTCAAAGGGGTGAAATGGGATAACTACCCTTAAAATTCAATCAAGGAATAGCGAAGCATTGCCTGTTCCACTAGTTTTATTATAATTTTGGGGGAAATTCTAGTAGCAGTGTATCCATTAACATGCTTTTCCAACTCACTATGGTTGATACGGTCCATGGTTAACGCTGTGTATGCGTATCACATAACTTGCGCCGTGGTAGAGCAGTGTTAACAGTATTAAATATCAGAGCTGTCGTATCGAATCTTTTAACCTGAGTTACCTCGTAGCCCTTTCGTTTCATAAACTTTTGCGATGAAACTTTATATAGAGGTGCTTAAAGTAACTCAAAACGCAGAACTGAAGGCAAATTGAAACATATGCAAGATAACGGAACTAAATGCAAAGGTCAAATTATACAATCTCTTCTTCACGGTCACATTTACCTCCCTGCGTGTCTGCGTGTCTGCTACGAGTCATCGACCGTTGCACCGGCCTGATTTGCTCAAGCATAACCTTATTCTTAAAGCACATGTGCACACGTTGGTTTTCTAAGACGCTCGGATGAGTTCGTTAGCATAAAAAAATCCAGGTGTGCTTAAGAACACATGGTAGAAGTGTAAACTTCTATGGCGATATTCTGATTTACACTTCAAAAGTATAAAAAATATTGAATGAAAACACAACTTACGAAATGAGGAAGCACAATGTCTATTTCAGAGGTAT
>JAGFPH010014250.1:0-10589 GCA_018207615.1 Philaenus spumarius | reverse complement strand
TTGATGCTGATGTTAAAGACATTGGGTATTGGTGTTTCAAGTATCGGAGTTTACTTACCAATACTTACACTCCCACACCCTATATGAAATTGTACCACCAATTTGATGTTATTCATATGTCTACCGTCTTGTGACTTGACGTTGTGGAATGGTATTAATTTGTATGTTGAAAATTTTCTTGAAATTATGCTGTGATGTTGTTAATACGTTTAAAATTGTTTGAAGTTAATTGCGATGATGTTTATTTTTATTTTAGTAGGCCTAGCTTTTGTTTACTAAACTCAATGTTTGTGGAATGGCTGATAAAGCTTTTAGATGAGCTCTGCTTTGACAGATGTGTATTCCAATGTCTTAGCCCAGATACTGCTGCGCTAGGTTTTGTTGTCGTCAGCATAAGTTTGTAGTAGATATTAGGCCTAATGCTAGTAGGTCGGATTATTGTTTGTGTAGGTTATTTCTTGGCAATGTGTAAAGTTCTAGATACTTTCGCAAAATGAAATGTTAGCTTGATCAGGGCCTAATTCTCAGATAACGAAGTACTATGAAGCGCTGTTGTTGGAATATGTAGGCTAGTTCCCCAAGGACGTCACTTGAGAATTGCTACTATGTCTGAATGTTTACTTGCACTCCTTACTGTTGAGTCATTGTCCTTACTATACGCCTACTTTGCCTAGGTCTCTTTAAATGTTTACAAATTTTTTTTTTATAGTCAGATCTCGAAGTTATTGTTTACTTTTGAAAGCGATGTTATTTAAGATTTAATAGTTATTGGTTTTACTTATTTAATTTGAAATGTGTACTATTGAATAGCTTTTATTTTTTTAAACGTTTACTATGTGTGAACAAGGCTTTAGTTTAAAAAATGTTTTTGTTTACAATACAATGCATGATAGTGACTTGAATATTCTTAATTAGTACAATTCTTAAAACTAGTACATGTAACTTATTTCTATTCTCTACAATATTAAATATAGACAGATCTCGAGTTATTATCTACTTGTGACATTTAAATTTACACATGACATATTTTTGTTCTTATGACCTTCTATGATACATTTTCATTCTGGAAATGTGTATTGGTTCATTTTTGAGTCTTCCATATCTTAATATCTCTACCTCGTATGTTAATTCATTTATTTTTTTAATAATTGTATATGGCCCCGTATACTTCATATCAAATTTTGTGGGTGTTTTGCCGTGGAACTCGCGTCTTATTAAGACTTCATCCCCTTGTTGGAATTCGAAGTCGGTTCTCTTCTTATCGTAATAAAATTTTTGTGTTTCTTGGGCTTTTTGTATTATTTTGGGTAAAGTTTTTCTAATTTCTTGAATTTGTTTTAGATGTTGTTGGATGTCGTAATTTTGGTTTTCTTGTATTTGAATGATCTCCATGGGGTCGTTTGGTTCAAAAGCGAACATAAGTTTATTTGGCGTGAAACCGGTGCTTGTTTGTTTCGTTGAGTTGTAACAGTATACAATTTTGTCTATATATTTTGACCATGAATTTGGTTTTTCGTGTACGTAATGTGATAACATATTGGCGAGTGTGCCATTGAATTTTTCTGTTAATCCCTGTGTTTGTGGTGAATATGCGCTGCTGAAAATTTGGTTTATCCCTAGTGTAGTTGTTAAGTGTTTGATTATTTCATTGTTAAAATGCGTACCCCTATCTGATTGTAGTATTCTCATTTTTCCATGTGTCAATATCAATTTTATTAAATTTTCAGCTACGTTTTTGGCATCTGCTGTTTTGCATTTAAATGCCCACGCATATTTCGTGGATACATCCGTACATGTTAATATATATTTGTAAGCATAAGATGAAGTGATTGGGCCTATGAAATCTATTATTATTCTGTCCATGGGCCTATGTGTCGCTAATATTGGTTTTAGTAGCCCATATGGCTTTCTAGTTGGGATTTTCCGTTTTTGGCAGGTCTCACAAGACTTTGTATAATCTTGTACGTCTTCATTTAAATTTGGCCAGTGGTATCTATCTCTTATCTTTGCTATTGTTTTAAAGTATGAAAAATGTCCACCCGTTAATGGACTGTCATGTGCTTGTCTTAAAATTTCATTTTTAAGTTCGTTTGGTATTGCTAAAAGTTTGGTTGTTTCTTCCCCATTGAACTGCTTGTAATACATAATTTGGTCTTCTATGATATAATGTCTGGATTCTCTATCAATTTTTTTGTTACTCCTATCTACGTTCAAAAGTGCAAGCTTAATTTGTTTCAAATATGGATCTTGTGATTGTTTTAATTCTAAGTTTTGTGTGTCAGCGTTTATTAGAAATACATCTTCAAAGTTTTGTGGGATTTCTTCTTCTGCTTCTTGTCTTGATAAGAAATCTGGTAAACCCATTGTTTTTCCTTTTTTGTATCTTATATCTAAGTCGTAATCTACAAGTTTGGTTGCCAGCCGGCCTAATCTATTTGACGGATTTTTAAAAGTCTGAAAATATTGTAGTGCAGAGTTATCTGTAAAACATGTGAATTTTCTTCCTAATAAATATTCTCTCCAGTATTCTATGGCATATACAAGGCCTAGCATTTCCTTTTCTACTGTCGAATATCTCGTTTCATGAGGTTTTAATTTTCTAGAGAGGTAAGCGATTGGAAACTCTTGGTTATTATTTGGGTCTATTTGTGTTAGTACAGCTCCTATTCCTATGTTTGACGCATCTGTGTAAACTCGCGTGTTTCTGTCCTCTTTGAAATGTGATAGCAATGGCGGATTGGTTAATATTGTTTTTATTTCTTCAAAAGCTTTGTTACAATTTTCTGTCCAAATTATTTTAGAGTTTTTTTCTTGTTGGTTTTTGAGAAGTTCTGTTAAAGGGTGTGTAATTTTTGCGTAGTCTTTTATAAATTTTCTGAAAAAACCTGAAACTCCTAGGAAGGCTCGTATATTGCGTAATATTTTTGGTTGTGTAAAGTTTAATATTGGTTGTATGTTTGATTGTAAAGGCTCAATCCCTTCAGTTGAGACCTTGTGACCTAATATTTCAATTTCTTTATAGAAAAATTTACATTTTTTTGTGTTTAATTTTAAATTTGCTATGTCTAATTCATTTAAAACGGCTTCTAGGTTAATTAGTTTATCTTCAAATGTTGGTGCAAATACGATCGTATCATCCAAATAAGAAAGGCTCTTTGAAAATAGATGTTTTGCCAAAATTTTGTTTAGATTTTTCTGGAATATTCCAGTTGAAACCTTCAGTCCCTGAGGGAGTCTGGTAAATCGTAGCATTCTGTCTTGTGTTCTAATCGTTAACAGTGGTTTACTTTCTTCATGAACTTGTAATTGGAAGAAGGCATTTTTCAAATCTAGTTTTGTAAAGTATTGTGAGTTAGTTAAGCAACTGAACATTAGTTGCAAACTTGGTATGGGGAAATTTTCGTTTTTTATTTGTTCATTAACTTTCCTAAAATCTGCTACTATCCTGTGAGTATTATCCTGATTCTTAACTATAAATGCTGGTGACACATATTCGGAAAAATTTGGGCATTCTTCTAAAATTCCTGCCTTAACTAAGTTGTCTAATTCTTGGTTTAATATTTCTCTTTCCTGGTTGCTTTGTCTATAGGGTGGTACGATTACCCCTGAATTTCCTGGGATAGTCTGTATTTTTACTGGTTTTATGTTGGCTGGTGTTAGGTCCCTGACCTCTGTTGTGAATATATGTTTATGTCTTTTTATTATTTCTGTAACTTGTCTGTGTTGTGTCTCGGTTAAATTTTCACTAATTTGAAATTGCACTCCATTTTTATCATAAATTTGTTCTTTATTTGAGTTTTCCTGTAGTGTAGGCGGTGCGGGTGTGATTTTTTTGTTAAAGTTTTCATAAATTTGTGGTTCCTCTTTATTTTTATTTATATGGCCTATAAGTGTTCTAGGAAGCAGTGTTTGCGGTCTTTTTGACGCATTGTATATATGAACATAGTATTGACTGTCTTGATTTGATATATAGGCATGAATTTGTTTTTGCTCCCTTAAGTGTCTGTCCGTTTCAAAGTCCATGTGCTCATTATAATTTTCTATCGTTTGTATACATAAACTCTGTCCCGATGCAATTTTAATGTGTTCATTAGTTCTTATTTCTGGGTTGCTTATTATGTTGTGATTTATTATTAAACGTATATTTTTTAAATTTTCTAACCACGATTCGTTCATATTTATTATACATTCTTGGTTATTTGCTTTGAGGGTTATTTTTTTGGTACAGTAGTCTATTTTAGCCTGATTTGCTAGTAGAAAGTTATTGCCTAGTATCATTTTTGCATTTATTCCTGATGCAACATAAAATTTATTTGTGAAATTTATATTATTTATTTTAAATGGTAATGTTATCTCTCCATGGATCGTTAGATTATTGTTTGTGGCAGATTTTATTATTGTATTAGTTTGACATGTTAGTGGTTTTTGTTTTACTAGATCATAATTACATATGGATACATTGGCACCTGAGTCTATGATTGATTCAATGTTTTGTTCATCTAATGTGTCAAATGTTATATCTATTGTGTAAACTCTTGAATTTTCAGATTTGTTTAAAAATAGGGTATTATATACATCCCATGTTACATCATTTTCCAAATTCCTAGCTTTAGGTACACCATTTTGGTGTAAATATTGTTTATGAAATATATTGTATAAATCTAGAGCACTTTGTTTTTGCACAGATTGCTGTAATTCAATCGCGTTTACGCCATTGTGTTTCTCGTACTGACGGTCTATGGCGATCTCCGTTACGTTAATATCCTGAGGCAAGTATTGTGTTCCAACGTTGACTGAAGTTAGTGGCATTTTGCTTGCGTCATGTAAATTACAGGTCGTTTGTGTGTACTTCTGTTTTCTTAATGAAACGGAATACTGTCTTCTGTCACTGACCTTTTTGTTGTCTTGTCTAAGTAAATGCAAATTGGTTTTTTGTGTATGTCCTATGTTTGTTTTTTGAAAATTGGCGTTAGTTTTGCTCGTGTGTTTTGGGGTTGTATGGATATTTTCTCTTCTAGTCCCCCATTTATCCCATTTTTGGTTGAATGTTAGTTTGGAGTTTGCGTTGGCATAACATTGTTGAATTGTGTGGCCTTTACTATTTGAATGAAATTGTTGATTTACATTGGCATAAGGCCTATTTTGATTTTTCATGTATAGTGGATGGGGTTTTCTTTTTAAATTGAAAGCGCATTCGCTGTTTGAGTGATTGTCCAATTTACATATGTTACAATTATACTGTCGTAAGCAATATTTGTCTGTATGGCGATTATTTTCATTGCTAATTGAGCGCATTTGTCTTGGCCTGTGTTGGACATTATAAAGTTGATAGTGGTTTATGAATCCTGGTCTTGTTTTTGTATGTCTGTTGTTAAATTGCCTGTTGTTGTTATATCGGGGTGTTTCATTTTGATAACGTTGTTGAAATGTGGTTTGTTTATGGTCATTTTGACTTATGTTTACCCCTAATGTGTGTATGATGTCCGTGAGTTCTTCTAGCTTACTTGACATTGTGTTTATGGTTTCAAAATGTGTGTTACTTCTGTTTTTTGTGTTTTCCATAATTCTTAAATGTTTCTGTTTATTTAGGGTTTGTTGAAATTCTTGGTATTCAATTTTTCTTAAGTTTTCTTGCAGTTGGTCGAGTGTTTTATTTTCAATTGTTATAATGCGTTCGAAAATTTCCGGTCTTAAACCTTGTATTACATAAGATATTATCTGTGTATCTCCTAAATTGGGATTCATTTTTCTGCAAAGAGCCTGTATTTGTAAATAAAAGTTTATGGATGTTTCTGACTCTGTTTGAGTTTTATCTGCTAACAAAATTTGTAGTTTTTGGCTCTGTGCCACTGGTGTAAAAATATTTAATAATTGTTTCTTTGCGTTTTCCCACGTTATTTCCTCCCCTTGTTTTGTTTGTATAAAGTTCTGATACCAATTTAATGCTGATTTTTCAAGCTATGTAGGTAATAAGTTTATTTGTGTTTTTGGTGTCCAACCGTTTGCTCTTGATGCTACCTCATATTGAAATATAAATGTTTGTATGTCTTCAGTGGGTAAACCATTGTATTGTGAGGGTTGAATTAAGGGTGTTTTTTCTTTCTTGTCCATTGTTTTTAGTTTTTGCGATTGATGCTTGTTTATTTATTTATTCTTATGTATCTTATTCCCTTTTCGTATGCTTATATGTTATGCTTGATAAATTTAGCTTTTTTTTTACTTATTTATAATCAATCATATATAATTACTTAATCAGACGAAATCATATACCAGATCTTTAAATTATATTTACTTTTTAATACTTATTCTATACACAACTCATTTTGTATCTCTGTAATTATCTCTACCACATATATATTCTTGTAAATTTAGCGCTCCACCATGTAAGGCTTATGTAAATGGGTGACTCTTTATCATGTAAGGTTTTGTATTTTAATTAAGACTACTGTGAAGTTATGTAAAGTTTTGTAAAGTTACTTTGAAAGTTTTGGGGGCTCCACCAGATCCTTCTTAAGGATCAAATTTTAGTTTGGCATGTGACGTACTCCTAAGAACTGGGTAGAAATAAGTACAGAGACCTTTTCACAAAATTATTAAATATATTCTGAAATTTCTGAAAATAATTCCTACAATGATTATTTTTCACAAAATAGTTAGATACAAGTAAATGTGATACAATTAATTTTTACTCAATTTATATTTTTGAAAGTAATAAAGTAAAGGTTTACATTCGTCTAAGGAGGGCGGTGCTAGTGAGTTAATTTCCCGCTCTCCTAAATTTCAAACCTATGTGTCTTAATTTTAATGATTGAATCTTAAATTTCTTTTAATTACTAGTACATAATAAAATCTAATATTACAAAATGTATTATATTATTTATAGATACTTACAAAATGTATTATATTATTTATAGATTTATTTGAAACATATTAAGTTTCTTTGGTGACTGATTTCGATTACTTATGAGGTGTTTTAAAACCCTCTCTTCAGTTAATCCTAATAACCAGTCCCAATACAATTATTTATTAATAAATGATTATTTATTTATTTTGATTTATTTTAATGTTACTTCTGATACACAATACTCTGGATATGATTTCGTTTGTTATTTAATTTTAACCCTCGAGATCTGTCTTTACAATGTAATGAAATATTATATCTACTTACATAATTTTTGGTTCTCTCCCACTCTCATACACGTTGCACTTTTATTTTTAATGATTTTATACACTCCACTTTTTACTTTTATTAATTTTATTTCAACACTGCACTTGCACTTTTGATGATTTTGATTTATTAATGTGATGACTTTTACTCTCTGATTATTTAATGGTTAGATGATTATTCTGTTTGATGATTGAAAATATTAAACTAGGGCATTTTAAAAGCTGTGGTTTTGATGTTACTCTTCCGGTAGTTTTTAGATGACAGACCTCGTGTTCTCTTCAAAATTTCCCCACCACACAGTTTCACGCATTCTAATTTGTTTTTGATTGGTCTGTTTGAATTTTATATTGTTTTGATTGGCTTTCCAGTTTTACAGATTTGGCAGTATTTATCGCGTGTCTGCACTCGTTGATTCACACAGAATAACGCAAAGCAGTGTATTTATGTCTTAAGTAATTTAAGCTGGTACATCCGTTGTAACTTCCTGTTGAAATAATCTTACTCACAAAGCTAGTCTGGTCTGTTTCTATAAATTCATTTATTATGAATTTATTTAAATTTTATTTTATAATATATTATTATAATTATTTTGTTGATGCTGATGTTAAAGACATTGGGTATTGGTGTTTCAAGTATCGGTGTTTACTTACCAATACTTACACAATTTAAGTATTATTTAATATGAAACCACATAACAATATTGTTCGAATTGAAGTTTAAATGATAAAAGTATAAGACAATATTTAATGTATTCATTACATCCATATATGAAGCGGTTATTAAAATTACGAGATAATTGTGAAACACTCAGTACCTATTATGTGTAAACCAGAACAATTTACTCCATTATTGTCATGGGAATCTCAATTTAAGGACAAATCTATAGCTGCAAAATGCCCTATAAACGCGGTATGGCATAACCTTTTGAGTAACGATAAGGTTCCACTTAGTGCTAAGTTTACTTGTTTTAATTCTATTGTAAAAGCGATTTTATGCTACAGTTCTCAGGTCTGGGGCTACAAGGAAAGTGATGAATTGGAAGGGGTTCTTAGATTATTTATAAAAAGAATATTTAAGTTGCCGATTAACACCCCAAATTATGTCTTGTCTTTAGAAACAGGGATTGAAAAGGTTCATCTTTTAACATTAAAAATTCAACTGGATTACCTTTTAAGAGTTGTTTCTTTACTAACTGATAGACTGCCGAACATTCTGGCTAAACAGATAATAAAAAAGGGTATTTACTGGTGCCAGGAGTGGAAAGAGTTGGGATTTAAATACGGTATTGATGTGGATTTGGGCAATATTGATGGGCTACGTGAACGGTTACTTGGCGTTGTTCAAGCGGTCAGAATTGCTTGGGAGGGAGAATGTTTACAGAGGGCAAGGAATGCGACATATCACAAACAGTATCGGGACCTTGAACTTCATCTCAGCAGTAGACGTTTTTTAAATGACAAATTTGATATACAAACGATACGTTGGATCATTAAAGCAAGGGGGGAACTTGTTGATTTAAATTATAAACCGTGGTGTACTGATAAGATATGGTTATGTTCTTTGTGTAACTTAAATGAAAACGAAACTGTTAACCATTGTATTGCTCGCTGTCCTATTCTAGCCGATATAAGAGATTTGTGCTTTTTCAAAAATAGTTTAAATAGGGAAGATTTTGAACTTTTGTTAAAGGGGAGGGATTGGTGTAAACTGGGTAAATACATGAAAATGGCATGGAAATTTAGATGGGAATTAATAAATGAATTTAATTTTTAAGTTATTGGTACAGTAAACAAAAATGTGTTTAGGGAGGGAGTTACATAATTTCTTGAAAGGATTACTGTAAATATATTTATAAATGTAATTAATTTTAATTGTATAGCTGGTGATAAATAATAATGTAATCATAAACAATATGTATTTTGCCAACCCAGCTGACGGTCAAATGACCATTGCTGTACAGTACTGTGTAAAAAGAGTTTGTTTGTTTTTTTTTATTGGTATTTTTTAAAGTTAATTTGTAAAATTTATTTTTATGTATTTTATTAATTGGTAAATGTAAAGTACTTTTTCTATTCTATTCTAAACCTGAACAGAGGGGCTAAAAATGTTTGTGCAAAATTCAGTAACAAATAAATTCCAAAGAAATTGCATACCTTTAAATAGTTTTTGGCCAGTTGTTGTTCATTCAAAATAAGTAGCTCAGACGGTACAATCATTCTTGTTTTTCATAAAACGTTTAACCTTTCAAGCAGTCGATTTTTGTTCAGTGGCATTTTCATAAACTCTGATTAGTTTTCATGATTTGCAGAAATGTATTCTTCTAATTGTAATTTACGTATGTCTTTAGGAGTAGGCCTAAGTAAAGGGTAGCTCAGTTGGCAGAGCATCACGACGGAAACGTGAAGGTCCCGGGTTCAACTCCCGGCCTTGGTCTATGTTTTTTCACTTGTAATTTAATTAAATAAAACAACTTAATGAATTTTAGTTTGGTTAAGCTATTTAAAAATAACTAGTGGACATGGCAATGCTTCGCTATTGCTTGATTTACCTAACCTAAAATTATATTCAGTTTTTGATCCAAATCAGTTGTTGATCAAAATCAGCTGTTGATCAAAATCAGCTGTTTTAAGCTTTTCATACGACTAGCTGTTTTTTGTGCCCCTGATAAAATCAAAAGAAATCTTTCTTCTTCTTCCTTAAGAATGACCTTCCATAAGATTAACATGGCAACTTTGAGGGCCACTGGGGCGAAGCCCTTAACATACATTGAGCTCATTTTAAGGGAAGCACAACTTCAGAGTGAGCTCTGTAAATTGACACCAAAAACATCAAAATCGGTTAAAAACTCTAGGAGGAGTTCTACTCACAAAATAACCCCTAGCAAATTAATTATGTATATAGATAGTTTACCATCTTACGATTATTACGTGTGCATGGATGAAGTAATTGGTGGGCGGCACCCAAAGTTACTCCCTAGTAAATAGCTGAATTATATGAAACTCCAATCGTATGGCGTTCAAGTTCGGGATCGTCATTTACAAAGGACTTACTGAGTACATCCCTTAACTAACCGCATATCACCGACTCTGCTCAATTAACCCTGATTGCGGGTTTAACTTGATCAACCCTCTACTTTGCCCCACTTTGTGCTAACACTAATCCGACTGTATTTTATCTTATCTTTAGCAGCGTATTTTTTATGAAACCTTTACTATCAATTATTTGCTAATAATTGCTATTGATATTGCTAATAAACTTTATAATATTTGTATTCTATTATAATTGTAATTATTTTGCAGGTAGAGATAAAATAAATAGTAAAGCTGAAAATATCTTTTAATTTAGTTCATCTACCTAGCTTTATTCTTTTTGAAATGGGTATAGTAAAGCCTATAATGAGTTTGCCCTTTCTCTAGCTATA
>JAGFPH010014248.1:0-21025 GCA_018207615.1 Philaenus spumarius | reverse complement strand
GGGGGGGGGTCAGGTCAGGACCGGGATTTGAATTTAAATCCTTTTAACATGTTCACTGCTAAGGACGCACATATGAGCTTGACACTGAACACTATGTAATACACAGTACATTGCACGCCAAATCCGGTATTGTGAGTACTTTCAACACACAATGCATTGCGTGCTTCGCACGCCTACCGCGTATTTGCGGTATTTTAAATATGCAGTGTATTTCGTGCTTCGCAAGCCAACCCCCGTATTGGGAGAATTTTCAATACACAGAGCATTGCGTACGTCGCACGCCAACCCCCGTATTGGGAGTATTTTCAGTATACAATGCATTGCGTGTTTTGTTAAAGTAAAGTATTTTTGTTGAACCTTTATAGTTTTCTTATTTAATAGATCAGATCAAGCTCACAAGAGAGTAAGGCTGTAACCTACTGCATCCATGTATATTGTAGTTGTAGTTTAACCCTACAACTGGTAATGTTAAAGCTAAAATTGGCCAGCCCGTTTTTAGCTTTTTGCAAGCATATTTTTAAAAATTCGCCAAAAATAGTAAATGAACCCCAATTCAAAAGTGTTCAGTAGCTTTTTTGTAGAAGAAACTTCAAAGAATTCAAATATGCCTCTAAAAATTTGTTTCTTTTTTTTTGTGTTTAAAGGCGAAAAACCTGGGTGGTTATCATCGCCTTAGAAATTTGTTTCTTTTGAAATTGTAAAAATTATTAGCTCAAGAAACAAAAAATGTTCAGTAACGAAAGGAAAAAGTTCAACTTTAGGCCTACATAACAAGTAGTAAGCATTTTTTTGTATTTTTTTCGTAAGCGTAAAAAAGTTTCGTAATTTAGTTCTAAATAGAACATTTATTTAAACATTTATCAATTTCAAATTTCTTATTTTGAAAAAAACAGTTTTTATGTTCCAAATACACGACTGCTAACAAAACTAGGCATAGATTCACACTTGATTTACTAATATATGCTTTGCCCAAAAAAGAAATATTATTATAACAAAGTGTAGAGGATAAATCAAAGAAAAGAACGGTATACTTGTCTTTCCTTAGTTAACAAAAGTGTTTGAGTTATCTTTATTTGAATAACAAAATGACATCAATCTAACGAAACGTCGCCGGTCTATGAATTGGTCGACATTGCGGTTAGAAAAGGTCACTTGAATACCGTGGGAACCCATGCGCTAGACATTCTCACTACAATGTCCTAATTGTGTACTTTTCATTGTAGTCTAGACAAACAAAAACCGGTTATTTCTAGATCAATTCCCACCGTTAAAAACGTCAGTCATTTCTCTACAAAATGGTGTAAAGAAATTTCTCAAAATATTTGATAAAGTAGGCATAATATCGCTTGACAAATGGGCTGTTTAATTGGTTGAAAAACTGTAAAATCGCAAGGGTTTACAGAAAATCTTTGAATTAATCGTGTAAAATAGTGACATCTGATTGGAAGGCACCATTAGAAAGAGAAAATCTTGACGAATCCAATGGTAGCTTTATAATTTCGATATAAATACTTCAGTAGGTGGGCTTGGACGTTGAAGAAGTGGGAAATAACAGTACAGTTGTATACAGATTCACGTGCGGAAATAGCTGTAGCACAATATGCATATCTTAAAAACGATGATTACGTATGTAAATATACGTTTTACAAAAAAGTTGTAAATACAAAAATTAAAGTTTAAATCATTTCCTTTCCAATGGTGCCAGTTTTATTACAACTGGATGATTTTAGGTGGATTAAATTATCTATTATGCAAATTCTCGCTAATGTTCGAAATGGTTGCGTTCTGCGCCTGAGAGAAGGTTATAAAATGACCTTCTGCCAGTTCCAGGGTTAATGAAATAAATCTAAATATCAGTATGCATGCAGTGCACAATGATGTAAAATATGTTGCTGGATCCTCTGTTGTGTTGTTTATATTTTTTTTATTTATTCCACTATATACATACATATACTACATACATATACACTTATATTACCACAGGTCTAATTCTAGGCCTGCAGCAATCACACCGGAGGTACAATTACCTGTATGTGGGAGTGGGAGACTCAATATTAAAGCTATATGAACCAATAAAATTAAATATAACTAAAACTAATAGGAGACAAGAGAGAGAAAAGAAAAAAATATACAAAATAACCTCGACATAATACAATTTATAGATTATGATTCAAAATTCAAAATTGGGATTTGCCTCGACTATCCAGCTTTTCAATTTCCTTTTAATACCATTCCTACTTAGCTGTATATTCTTAAGCGTCTTTGGTAACATGTTAAAAGTTTTTAAAGCGACATAATGAAAGTTTTTCTTACCAAAATTTAATTTATTCTTTGGTAATATTAAATTCTTACTTCTAGTTATTCCACTGCTATTTAAAAAAGTATCTCTAAGAAAAACATAATCAAACATTAATGACTCTAAGATAAAACTTTGCTTTATTAATAGTGGTCTATCTTCATATTGACTAGGGAGTATTATTTTTAAAATTCTATATTGCAAGTTTTCTAGTTTACTTATAACATTACTGTATGCATTACCCCACGCCAAAATGTCTATTTTATAATTTAATTTGCACTTTTTAAACCTAGTATTAATTTTTACTACTAAATTTAGGGATTTGGGGGGGGGGGGTTAACCCCCTTCCCTGGCTACAGCCTTGCACTAAATTATTGAGTTTTTTGTATCAGCTAAAATAGTAAATGTTGAAAACTAATCGTGTAATGCATGGATCCAAAAAAGAGTTATGTTATCTAATTTATAAACCAATATTTTCTTTTTCAGGGTGGTTTGGTATACGCAAAGATTTTTCTCACTTTCTTCTAAGCATCTGTCCAATTCTACAAGAATATGCTAATATCGCCTATTCATCAGGGAGAACAACAGAAAATGGTGATAGAAATGAAAATGTACAGCAACTGACGCATAACAATAAGGATAAAGCACATAAAAAATGTGATAATACAAAACCAGTAATACCAGTTATATCAATAGAAATGCCGGATTAGAATATGGAAATGCAAGGCCCACATTGGTTATTTATTTATACAAGATTATATTATAATATCAAATTGAATATTTAAATGTTTGTTTTTAAATTTCGGAGCTATGAATTTTATTTTTATTTTATGAAGTGTGATACTTGAATTTGTTTTTAGTTGTTACAAGATTTATTTATTTTATTACGAATTTAATACAATCATATTGTAATTTGGAAGTCTGCATAAAAGTCTTGTTTAGGCTGGCCGCACACTGAGGCAGCATTTTGTTGTACAGCACGTGCTTTGGACATTTTGCGTTATTGCTCTCTCACTGTGCGGACATAATATGCGTTGTGCTGGTGAACATTGAGCAACTAGCTGTATCATTCAACCTTGTGTCGATGTCAGTTAGTCCAGTCAAATGGCATTTTTTCCAGGAAAAATATAGAAGTTTTTTTCTCACTTGTTCTATTTTTTTTTTGGGGTGTTGAAACCGAATTTCAACTTTGCTACTTCCCATGGATATGGTTTCACAACAAAAATCGAAAAAACCTAAAAATTTTTAACTTTTTAAAAGTTTTTTTGCCAAAAAGTCACAAAACTTTGCACTTTTCGAGATAGGCTCTATTTTATACAAAATTAAAGTATATTAAATTTCCTACAAAAAGCACCCCTCAAATATATATTTTGGTTGAGATTTGGCCACTAGAGCGCGCTGCAAAAGGACTAAAATCCAAAATTTCCTACTTTGTGGTAAACCCAGTTTTTTGTTAGTTTTTCGCTTGTAACTCAAAAACTATGCTTGTAACTACAAAAAATCTTGCATTCTGCAGAATTGAAACTACAATAAATCCTCTACAAATTTCACACCTTATAATAACTTATTTCGGCCAAATCGTGTAGACACTAGAGCCCGTTGAAATTTTATGTCATATTACGCGAAACCGCTAAGTCAAGATTCCTTAATACCCAAAACTCAGTAGAGACCTACATTATCACTATTTACTTGTTAAAAACTATTTATTTGAACTTTATAATTAATAATACATGTAATTACTTATTAATTATACAACGATTTAATTACTAATTAATTAAATTAATATAATTAATGAATTCAATATTTTGTCCAACGTATGTTTGTTTATTCAGTCACAAAATACTTATATAAAAAGTTTAGCAGAATGCAAGCAATTTTGTAATTAAAGGCATAGTTTTTAAGTTACAAGCGAAAAACTAACAAAAAACTGGGTTTTGCACAAAGTAGGAAATTTTTGCCTTTTTTCAGTGCGCTTTAGCGGCCAAACTGTTCCAACGTAAAATACTCTTGAGGGGTGCTTTTTTTATGAAATTTAATGTACCTCGAAAAGTGTACTTTAAAAAAGTTGAAAATTTTGAGGTTTTTTGCGATTTTCGTTGTGAAGCCATATCCGTGGGAAGTAGCAAAGTTGAAATTCGTATTCAGCACCCCAAAAAACATACAGAATGAATGAGAAAAAAACTTCTATATTTTTTCCTGAAATAGACATCAACGGAGATGGTTTGACTGGACTAATTAGTTTACACTAAGATGTGTGAGGAAGGCTCACGCATGCGCAGATCGATTTGCTCTGAGCGTTTTGTTGCATCGTGTTTAATCGGGAACTAGGCGTCCGGCACTGCTTCGAGCGCTCTATGGTGCTCTAGAGCGCTGTACAGCATTTGTTCTATCAGTTTGCGGCGTCCTATTTGAATACATGGAGGGCTAGTATTCAGATTCAGTAAAACATTTTGCTGAAGAGCACTTGCTTTGAGCAGAATGCTCTCTCAGTGTGCGGCCGGCCTTACAAGTTCCATTTATTAATCAAATTTCTTACATAATAAAATTTAAAGTTTAAAGTTACTGACACAGTATACAGCTGTACCAAAGTGAGAAAGGCCTTTGCATGTTTCATATTGAATATGTGTATAGATATTTGTAAATATTGAATTTATCTACAGTTATTTTTATTTGTAATTATAAATAAATGATCTTTTTGCATAAGATTGTATTTATTTTATCTGCATCCTTAATTTTCAGTTTTTTTCTAGAAGTGAAGAATCTGTGAAATGTGAGGAAGAAAACTGGCTGCCGCTATATATAAGCCCTGAAAATTTTTATTTGCTTTAAAGTTAATTTTGGAATTACATATGTTATTATTGTTCAATACTATAAAAACTTGTTAGGTCATAATTCTTCATTTTAATTACTAAGAATTTGAGTTATCAAAATTCATATTAATATGTATACGTATAGTAAACTACATATTAGTTCTACTCAAGATCTTTTGGTGCAAATAAACCTACGCAATTCCCAAGTCAGATGTTTGGCCTTAGCAAGGAGTAAACATACCTCACTATTCTTTAAAATGTGAAAATCATATTTTTTCTCTAATGTTACAAAAATATAGACTTTCTTCTTAAATTTTGTTAAACATTAAGATTTATAAGCTTTTTAAAAGGCCTTGTATGATTAAAATAGGATTTTGATATTTTAAAATTTTAGGGCAAAACAACAGTTCACGTTATAGTTGTCTGCAACATATGGAAGTTAAATTAAATATATGGTAAATAAAATATGAAGAAGTACCTAATGATAATATAACAATCAAAACAAAGTTAACAAATACAGCCTTTACAAGTCAAGTAAAAAATTATATTTTGCAAAATATAACTTAATACAACAGTAGAGCGTCAATAATTCTAACGTCGAAAATCCGGATTCCATAAAAATTATAATCAAGGACTTTTTTTTGTAAATAGTTGTCTTGCTGTATTATAGTACGTAAATTTTAAACGAACACATTTTGTACTGTAGTTGATTATTTAAATGTGTGCTTGGTAAAAATAAAAAAAAGATTTTGTATTCGAAAGCTGAGTTTTAATAATTGACATCCAAAACTCCCTTATAACGCTGTGCCTATGCAATTGCACTGCAAGAATCACGAGCACAAATAATAAGTGGTAAGTTGCGTGTCAGTAAAAATGTCTGCAGGGATGAAGCTATTTGGAAGACATCCTCCAAATAGATTCAGCCATGTAAATGATATAACACTTTTTTTACGGTCGATATAATGTATATAAATGCTTTTAAGCTTAGTTAATTAAAACAAAAACGTATAGAGTCCGGGTTCGCTTTAGCGGGAATTCGAAATAGGCGGATTTAATTAATAATTTCAACGTATTGACTTGTTAAGGTGTAAATTAAGTGCGGGGACATCCCCTGGTGCCAGTTCTATAAAGCGTTGATAGGATTGGAGGGAAGCGAGGAGGAGGTGAACGCTCAAACTGAACTACCGTAGACGCGGCAAATGCTTTTGACCTCGCCTTAGTGTAGGTTTACACCATCCATTTTTTTTCTTTCCGTTGCACTACGATTCTGTTTTATTCCGTTTGATCTGCAATGGTTACAAAAATATAACGCCGTTCATAGACACCCTTTACATATTACATTACCACCATGCACTACTTGAAACTGTGTCCGTCTTAGATGTTTGTTTTAGCAACTATATATTTAAGTATATAACTGTTAACTTATTATACAGTAGAGTCCCGCTATTCCGAACTAATTGGGACCGAACACTATTCAGTTTAGCGGGAATTCGGAATAGGCGGATTTCATGAATAATATCAACATAATGACTTGTTAAAGCATACATTCTTGACACAGCAAACGCTCTTGACTTCGCCTTATGATACATCGAACAACACGCTTCATCCAATTGATGATATGTTCATGCGGCGATGGCGGAACATTGCATCCACAAGTTGATTCGATGCTCTTTGTCAGAACAAAAGACTTTACTTCTTATTGTAGGTTTACACCATCCGGTTTTTCCTTCCGTTGCGTTATGATTCCGTTTTCTTCTAAAAACGGAAGGGAAGGGATAGGTTGTTTGAACTGTCCATTTTGCCATCCCACAGTCTGTCCGTTATTACCGCATCGTCTTGAAAAAAGATTGAGAAAAAATAAAATTTCTTCGAGATAACTAAAACGGATGAACGCAACCGGCAGGTGGCAACAACGCTACTAGTGCCTAGCTGTTGTATCTAATCCTTCCTTCTTTCTGAAGGACCCGGTATCTGTTTCACCGGACTCTTATTGCGATAGCTTCCTTCCCGTAAAACGGATGGAAAACGTGAAGAAAACAAAACCGGACAATTCCAACACGCCCATTGGGGTTAATGTGTTGTCAATTACCAAATCGCAACGGAAGGGAAAAACGGATGGTGTAAACCTACACTTAAGTGTGTGTAAATCAGTTATTTTTTGTGTTTAGCAGTGATTAAAAATGATTCTACAGAATTGTATAAATGGAGCCGACATGTCAATGTACTGTAAGTAACCAGCTATCATTCCAATTTGGTTTCAGGCATTTTCTTCAAGCTTAGGCTTTATGTATGTTCAGGCGGATTTTCGGAATAGCAAGACTCTACTATAGAATGTTTTACTAACCTGCAAACAGTCACTTGTTTCTCAATTCTGACTGTAGTTTCGACATCACTCTGTCATTGTCAAAGACAATAAAACTCACATATAGCATAACACTTTTGTTCACATTTGTTGAGACGTGTAAAAACTTTTTTATATCTTTAAAAATTTCACCATTCCTGGGTCGTTAAAATTCATATAAACTAGTTAGGTTTTTACATCGATAGTGGACATATAGTAAAAACCTAACTAGTTTATATGCATATTAACGACCCAGGAATGGTGAATATTTTTAAAGATATCAAAAAGTCAGACTTATCTGAATAATAAGCGACTGTTTAAAGGTTGGTAAATAAACGTTCTATAGGTAGATGTGTGGGATCCTAAATATGTGGAACATATAAATAAGTCAGATTAAAAATACTTCACTATCTACAAAAAAAAAGTCACTCACTATCTACAAAAACTGGCCCTACTGCTAGTGTGATTGTCAGAGTTTCGCTTTTAAATCTTAAGTCAATAAGTAGAATTAAGGCATTTTCAAAAAGCCTAATATTGTAACTTTAAACTGTCACCATTTTGTGTAGGGTGAACATTTTGATGTCTGATTTGCGGCATTGTGTTCTCCTAAGATAGACCTTTAATTTGATACACAACTTGACCTATGCTCCTATTTAAGATGTTCCTCAGCTCCCTGCGGCCCCCCCCCCCAAGGTGATAGAAAAATTATAATTGCTTCAAAAATTAGTTTTTTTGGTAGAGAAACGATGTACCAGGTTTTGTTGCGTAATCTGCAATGTACAAAAATATAACGCCGTTCACATACTTTTGAGACAACCTACATACACTAGAGGCCTGGTTTTAAAATATTTGTATACATGACTAAACATTAAACAAAATGACAAATCCAGTGGTATAGTGACTTGCAAAATCAGGGGTTTGTAATAAAAATCCGAAAGTGGGGCAATAACTACCTAACTAAATACAGTAAGACCTCGATAATACGGCATGCTCGGGGATCCGGTGATGCCGGATTATCGAGGTCTTCCTTTAAAATGGTTTAAACAGGGAATAAACATAAACGCACATGTACTATATATGAACACGTAAATTACACGTTGAAACTACGTAACATTAACTGCGTTGAGAGATTGCCGCTAACTGATGGGCCTCAGGTAGGCACGGCTCCATTGCCCTTTGTTGCTGGCTTCCGTTAGTCAGTAGCCTACAGTACGTGGTGAAGATTTGCTATTTTTACTCCAGCCTGTCACAAATTCTTCGAACCCCTTTCGCTTCCAAACCGTGCAAAGCCAGGGTCTCACTGGTCACGGAAAAGTCACAGATTTTAGTAAGGGACCACGGAAGTCATGGAAAAGTCGTATTTTGTTGAAAGACCATGGAAATAAATTTTAAAAGCTTAAAAAAAAATCATTTGGTACATAAAATATTTATAATATAAGCTCTCTGAGCGCTGGATTGTAACAAATATAAAAAAATGGTTCCGTACACTATCGTGCGAGTGACAAGCTGATGTTATTTGCAATCATAACCCCGGGCTGCAAGATGATAACCTAATTAACCTAATTAGGCCTATAATAACCTGATTAGTTTTTAAAAGACATATCTAGCCTTTAGAATAATTTTGAGCCTATATGAAGCGGAGTAATTATGTGTTTTATGCTGTTTCAATGTCTTTTTTGCCGAAACATGAATATAAACAGGAACATGGTTTGGTAAGCGGGGAGTATGGGTGTAGTAGGGAACAGCGGAGGAGACAAGTTGCAGCGTAGTGAAGCGCGATTGTTTGAAACTCGATTTTTTACCCTAAAAGTCACTGATTTTTATTTCTGGGAACTAGTAGACACCCTGAAAGCGGTTTTAAATCGAACAATTATTTACAAGAAATTCAATGCATCTTTTTCCAAAGACTTAAATTTGTTCAAATAATCTTCATTAAGTGGAATTCGTTCAACAAAAAACTGTCAGCAACGAAAGTGTTCAACGGTCCCTTTAACGTTTTTAAAGGACGACGAGAGCACATTGTTTTGAATCGGTTCGATTTTTAGGAGAAATTTTGATTGAAATGTTTGATTTTGACAACTTTACTGAGCAGTAGATTTTTACACACTGTTTTTAACGGATCTTAAAAACTGTAGACCGGTCTTAAATCACTCAACAATTATAAAAACTGCCATTTTTAATGAGTGCAAATTTTCAAGATGATGAATGCCGAACAATCGGGTGCCAGATTATCGAGGTCTTAATGTATATTATTATCAGTTGTGATAATACCATAATCGATACAAATTAAAAATAAATAAATAAAATAACAGGTATTTCAATCTAAAAAGACATTCAAAGTTGAAAACATAAATCGGTTTATTATAAATATTTACAAGTAAGTGAATACAATAGAAAATCAAAATTATCATAAAACTTAAATACACATTTTGTTTTAATATGAAGTTTTTAGAGCAAAGTATATCAATAATTTAACAAAAATAATAGTGATTAAACCAAATACAGGTTTCATAATTTAAAACAGTATACTTTTAATAGTTTAGATGGTACATTTAATTTAAAACATGTATTATTATTTATTTCAACACTTAATTATAAACATTAAAGTAAAAAGGTAACATCTCAACATATATTAATATGAAGACACCATCATTGTCAGATATTCACTAATGTTTTCACCAAAAGATATTAAATTATATTTTTTATGGATAAATTGAATACACATTTTTTTATAGTATACTGGGAAATCCCGCAGTTTGGTTTGTACATTTAAAACACGATCATCTTCTGTTATTTACTTTTTTCTTTTCTAAACTTAATCATGATTCTATTTGAAGCAAAATGCATTGTAAATAAAGAATGAAAAAATGAAATATTCAGATAAAATATGACTTTCTTGATGTACCGAACTCATAAATATAACAACAATGTCTAAAGTAGATCACAAATATATTGATTTGTACATTTTAAATAAAACACATGTATTTTATAATTATTTATTACCACTTTTTCTAAAGAAATAAAAGAAGGAAAAAATCTTAAAATACATTTATATACATACATACACATAATCTTCATTCAAACAGTTTAACTTAATAATTAAAGTATTCCCCACAGTAGGCCATGTATACGTTAAAAATATAAATGGTGAATACTGTACACTGCGGATAAATGAACTAAAAATAGTTTTTTTTAAGCAAGATGGTTTGAATAAATTTGATAAAACATATCTTGTTGGATTTTATATTTATTTCAAAACTAATTTCTCAATATTAAAAAAATATATAAAAAATCACAAAAAATATATATATTTATATGTAAAAACAACAGTCATCATGCACACAGTGATGTTGTACATTGTATACAGGGAGCAAAGGTAGTTAAAAGTCGGTTGTATAGATATAACTAGAAAACCACCTACCACATTATGTGGTAATGAATCTGTTTTCCCTCAAAAACATGTTTAAAAAAAATATTGTATCAGTGATAAAGATCATCACCTATGTCAACATATGCAATTCTTTCTGTTTAGCACCAACTTAGTAAAGCTTCTTATTTTTTAAAATCTGTTTATTTTTAATTGTTTAGCTGAAAGTAATTTGCTCCTTCACATGATGAATTCTGCACATGCACTCAAAAAGAAAAAAAAAAAAACAAACAAACAAAATGGTCACACTATATTTACAAGATTATTTAAATTTAATAACACAGATCTTTAAACTATGGACGAGTCATAGTTTAAAGTAAGCATTTTGTTTTTATACGACATTCTACTTTTTGTACAAAGAAAGACACGTAACAAAGGATAAGCCCTGTGCAATTTGAAGAGCTTTATTGACTCACTATTTATTTAGGCTGCAGCCTACAAACAATAATCATATAAATAATCAATACTGCTATCGCCTCCAAGTCCGATCTTCGTCCTCCTCCTCTTCTTCATCCTGAAGAAGGAAATCCTCGCTAGATTCTAAATTGATTCGCAACTGCAATAAAAATGTTATTCATAATGTATAATTGCCGAATTAGTAAATAGTATAGTTAAGGAAATCTGTATAAATAAGTATATTTTTTACTAGCAACAAGATTAAGAATTTTACTACTGGATGTAACATAAGTGATATTTGATTTCATAAATAGCTAAAAAGTCAAAGGTAACATGTGATGTAATTAAAATTAACGAACATATATTTTCAAAATTTTACAAAGCAAACAACAAATAATTATATTGGTCAGTGGTAAAATGTTTGGTTAACAGGTAGAATAGCAGAAGGAAGTCTCGGTTATTTATTTAGTAAAATAACAATACAGTAGAACTCCAATTATCCGGATTAATTCGGACCGGACCCGATCCGGATAATCAAAAATCCGGATAGTTGGATTTTTATAGAAAAAAGGCCGTTTTTAGGAGAAAAACGTAAACAAAACACAATAGAGAACATTTACGGTATTTATTATGAAAAAACAATATCAATGACAATGTTTACATTACGTAATATTTAAAAACAATACTAAATCACTGTAAAATACATTATTTTTTGAACATACCAGGCAGAGTCAGCTGTTTTGCTATCTTAAATCGATTCCGCGCCGCCAAGTCTCGCATCCGTTTGACTATGTTCTTATTCAAATCTGATCCGGATAATTGGCGTTCCGGATAATTGGAGTTCTACTGTATGTGAATTTTCACATATTTCTAATTACAATAAAAGTCCCGGTAATTCGAGTCTCGATAATCCGAGGTTCCGTGTAATTCGAGCTACAAATAGCATTGAATGTGACCATGCATTGTGACTCATTCTTGCTGCTTGTAGGATACTGATCTTTAAATTTTTGTTTTCCAATGTATCTGTCAAGAGCGTTTGTACAATAAGAATCCGGTATAAATGCTTAAAATTTTTTTATAATGCCCTGATCCATTGGCTGTACAACTAAAGTCATGTTCGGGGGGGAAAAATAACCGTAACGTTGTTCATGTAAGTGGGATAGAGTTATGCGCAGTACAAGTGTCAATAAACAATATGATTGTTCTTTTCTGTTTACAAAAGGTTTTGTCGAGAATTAATAACAGACAGAGATTGGGCAGAGCATCAATGACAAACTACAGTATCGGTACCTTTAGAGAATTCTCGGAAAGCAAAATTCTTGGAAACCGGTACCGCGCCTAGAATTACAATACGTGTACAAACACATAAGTCCTGCCCCCTTTCTACCAGACAGTGACCTATTTATCCAGCGATCCCTTTCACAGCACAAGATTTATTTTTAGTGAAAAAAACTTCGAATTAAAGAAGTTGACTACGAATTATCCATAATTGTTTTACATTGATATCATATAAAGTTCAAGGGACCGAACCGAAACTTTGAATTAACGGTAATTTCGAACTAATGATTTTCGAATTATCCAAGTTCTACTGTATATACAAAAATAACATCGGAACAAATTTTTCCCGGCCCTGCCGTATCCCCCTGGCGTGACATCACAGCTTGTAAACGTTGCAGTGTAGTTAAACAAAAAACTATTTATGATTTCTTTAATAAGTGAGTTTCTATTTTTTACCTCAGTGTTCAATGCAAATTAGTGTATATTTAATTAAACTTAAATTTTTTCTGAGATACGAGGACTATAAATAGTAGTTTTATCTTAACATATTCCGTGTAATTCGAGTTTTTCACAATCCGAGGTACTCTCGGTCCCATTCAACTCGAAATATCGGGACTCTACTGTAATAATCATTTCAAATAAAACTTAAAATTTTTAAAATGTGGTTAATTTTGTTTATTCACTATTTTGATTCTAGATTCATCGTTTTCAAAAGAGAATCGACAAATGGAAATCTTTTTTAAGAAAATATTATACCACTAAATGAAATTAATAAATAATGTGAAATAAACACAGACTTGTTATAACCATGCTGTTTTGAAGATGTCAAATGATTAAGTTATTTCCGGTTTTAAAAATGACATATACTGTTCCCGTAAATTTTATTATAACCTGTCAGGACCATATTCATAAATTATCCTGACACCCTGCTACGATACCAGTTACTCGCTACTTTGGTCTCCCCTCCCCTCAAATAGATAATTTCGATCTCTCGTTTCATTGGATCAATCGGTTTTTTTCTACGGTCCCTTTGAAAACGCTGGATCGTGAATCAAGTATGCCTACCATTACCTCTTCTTCATCTTCTTCTTGATCTTCTAAGAGTACATCTACACCCTCTTCATCCATCATCATAACTGATCGCATCAAACTGTTTCTGTAAAGGAAATAGAAATATATAATTTAATTGTGACAATAAAACATACAGGATGGAACAACATTTTACTATGCTACATACAGCTGTGATGGTACTCTATGTTATACCTCTGACATTAAATTTCATGATGTTAAAGTTTCCGTTCATCAATGAAACTTGAAGCATAATTTAATCACATATATATTAATTAATATTTAGAAAACTAAATAAAAAACAATGTACAGTGGAAACTCGAAAATTAGTCATCCCCTCTCCAAAAAAATACAGTGCGAATTAATAAACACCCGGCTTGTGGTGTTGGCTACAAATAAAACCTTGCTTCTCTACAGTGGGATCAGTTTGGTGATTTTGTTTTTTGTTTTGTACTGTGTTTGTTGATTTTGTGTTTGTAGTGATTTTTTGTTTCTTTAAAACAGTAATGGCTACAAAAAGACCTTCAAATTACAGAACTACAGATCTACTAATGAAATTTTACGTCTTAGAAAAGGAGAAAGTGACAGCAAACTAGCAGAAATCTATAAAATCGCAAGAACATCAATTAACGATATAAAGAAGAATGGAGACGAGATCGAAGATTTTATGGCAAAAATGGAAGTTTTGGCTGACGATGTTAGTAAACGGATTAAACTGACTCCATCGACGAACTCGCAGTTTAGGCTTACCTCTGACTGGGCCAATTTTAATTCAAAGAGCTCTTGAAATGAACACTAAAGTTAATGGAAATCCCGAATTCAAGGCGAGTGTAGGATGGTTAGGAAAATTTAAGCAGCGATACGGGATCCGGCAGCTTTCCATAGAAGAAATCATGAGTGCTGATAGTGATTGTGTTAAAGGTTACTGTGAAAAATTAATTTGCAAAATTTCAAATTTAGGATTAACTAGAGAACAAGTTTATAACTGCGACGAAACTGGACTCTATGGGAAAGCTCTACCGACAAAAACTTTAGCCTCTGGTTCAGAAACTTCGGCTACGGCGTATAAAATGAGGAAAGGAAGACTAGCAGGTATGGTTTGTTCCAATGCCAGTGGAAATCATAGGCTACCATTAACAGTTGTTGGGAAAGCTACGAAACCGAGTGCTCTGAAAAATGTTAATAGAAATTTGTTGCCTGTAAATTACTAAGCACAAAAAAAGTGTAAGGATGAACCAAGCAATTTTTACTGCATGGTTTCAAAATGTTTTCGTTCCTCAAGTGAAATCATGTCTCAAATCTAAAATATTACCTGAAAAGGCACTTTTAATAACGGACAATGCACCAGCTCATCCATTAAATGAACTAGAATTTGATGAAAATATAAAATGCGTATCTCTTCCTCCGAATACAACTTCCCTGATTCAGCCAATGGATCAAGGGTAACTGAAAGTTTGAAATGTCGCTACCGAAAAATATTTTTACAAAATGTAATTTCTTGTGATTCCGTTTCTAATACAGAGGACTTCTTGGAAAGGTTACACAATTTAAAGATACAATTTTCAACATTGCCGACGCGTGGAATAACATTCCAAACAAAACATTGTTGCGCAGTTGGAATAAACTTTGGCCATTGGATGAAGCTAACGAAGATGACAACGTTGAAAATGAACAAATGTTATGTGAAGTAACTAAATCATGGGAAACATTCGTACTTTTCCAACAGAAGACTTACACAACTGGTTAAAGGTTGATAATTCAGATTTGGGATACGAGATTTTGAACGAGTAATCAACAAATAGACCAACGATGACCAAGAAGATGATGAAAATGACAATTCTCACTATCAAAGTGTTCATAGTAAAGTAGAAGATGTGTTAACAAAGTGCATTCAATGGTATGAACAGCAACAAGTGAAAGACATTTCGAAACTAATCATAATGCGGCAAGTGCGTAATTTAGCAATTACGAAAGGACGTGAAAAGTTAGTTCAAAAAACGATTACACAGTTTTTCAACAACTGTACAATAAATACATGCAAATACATGTAAATGCAATAAATGGAGTAAAAAGGAATGTACTCTATTTCTTTTTTTCTATTTGCCAAACCTGTTCTATAATTCGTTTATTTCTATAATTCATCATCCCTCCAGTCCCAGGCATGACAAATTATCGAGTTTCCACTGTATATGGGAATTTCAACTTTGTTTACATCTTATATTATGTATTCATAATAGATTTCCTGTTTGGATTTATCATATTTCGCCAGTTTTAATATTAATACACTAAATTTATTGAAAAAAAAAACTCTCAAACTTAACTATTCACATTATCATCTAGTTTTATTTTTCACTTGGATGGATTCATGATACTAAAAGTAATTCTGGATGAATTTTCAGTACTTCATAAAATAATCAGACTTACATGTCCTTAACTTTTTTATCAAATATTATCTACTGAATCGTTCTTTATAAAAATAATATTTAAAAAAAACTGATACAAATAATGAAAGACAACTGAGAAAAATCAATGAAAAATCTATGTAAGCCTATACAAGAAAGGGCATGAAAATTGTTCAAAAATTGTTTTAACAAATCACTTCCTTTTCACAAAGGTTAAACATATTGGATAAATGTTTTAATAAAATTTTAGGATTTTTATACCACAGTAACCTCTACTTTATATTATGATCTTTAACTACTTTTACCCATTTGTATTCTAATTTAAATAACTTCAGTGCTTGTAGTAGTAAAAAAAGTAACTTTTTATGTGATTGATATAAATTTTCAGAAAACCTTAAAATAACAAACCATCAAAAGTATTTTATATTTAATTAATTAGCAAAGGACAGAAATATACAGGAAAATAAATCTATAAATTACAGAATCCTATTAAACTTACTTACTTTTTCTTTGTTTTGTTCATTTTTTAATAATGCATTTATTAAACACATTACAGAATACAAATTTAAATAAAGACAACTATTAAAGCATACATTTGACCAAATATGTCATATATTACAAATAAAATAACCAAACAACTGATTACTTGAAATACTGATTTAAAAAAGTTCTAATACAGTAGGTCTATACAACAAAATGACTGCATACTTTATGTTATGAATACAGTACAGTCTCGCTAATCCGGTCTCCGTTGATCTGGACGGCCTAAAAAGAAAAAAGAAATTGCAGTATTTTACTGGGTACAGTACACGCAATTGAAGTTTGCCGAGAGCAAAAATAGTTAAGGGTTCATTTGTCCTTGGCTATTTTTAGCGTGAAGAGAAAGCTCAGCCGAGGATAGAACGGGTTGGCCACCTGCCCTCCCGCCCGTCTGCCCATTTTCTTTTGTCCCACAGAATTTCGAGGAAGTGACTCACTTCACCAGCTCGCCGCACTATACCTGACCGCAGACTTCCTGTTTAACTATCTGTCGAATCAACAGTCCCTTTTTGTTTTGTTTCTTGCTAGACGTCTGGAGTGAAATTTTCAGTGCGCCCTATTCATTTACACCGTGGATTCAATAGCTGAAAATGCTTGAAAATCTTTGAAATTTGACAAACTTACGGTTTAATATTGTGGGACGCTAATGGTGTGTTCACAATTTGAAAATAAAAATGGTTTGTTGGCACTTTATAAATCGAATAAAGTCCAAACTTTTTTATACTTTTTAATTCGTGACATCAAAACGTTGCATTGCGAGAACATTTTTTGTTGTTAGGGCAGGTGCGTCATGTAAGCGAGAGAAATTTAGCTGAAAACCTACATTTTCTGAAAAAATTAGCTATTGTAGTTTTTATCATACAACAGTTGGAACACGAGCTTCGTTTCGCGGGTAATGTGGCGACATGTACGGGCGGCCGACCGGCAGCTCGCGACTTGCATCCGTGTGAATATTTGACTCTAAAACTGGCTTCACTCTTGCGTTCGACTTGATCAGTCTATTTAATTCTGTGGTCGCTGATATTTACTGTATACTGTATTACCAATACACCAATTTTAATACGTTTTCTCACTTAAAACACAAACGGTATACATTTCATGCAATTTTTAGGCTTTTTCCGTCTAATTCGGACTTTCACTAGTCCGGACAGGATCCGGTCCCGTCAAGTCCGGATTAACGAGACTGTACTGTAATAAATATTATGAAAGCCTTCAGAAACTGACCACTAAATCGCAATCATTGGAATTACATAGAAATCATTTCTACAAATTTCAAAATAATCACAAACTAGAGAAACCTAAATCAATTTTATTATAGTTGTAAAAATAAAAACAAAATATTTGGTAATCATAGAAACTAATAATTGTTATAAAATTAAGTAAAAGTAATTAATTTTTATTGAAAAAGTCTGAAATTAGGATTGTTTATAGTTTTTCTAAATGAATTCGTAAATTTTCTGATTCATCTTCCTGCACTTTGCTAACACCTTCCAGCGTAGCTTGGGCCAACAATGTTTTACTTGATTTTTTTTAAGCAAGCTGTTTTTAATCTGTCATTTACTTCAAACAGTAGATTGTCTGCACTTTCAGGTTGTTCCTCTTCTTCTTTTCATATTTTTTTAAACTTCTATTTTTTAGCGGCAATGTTTTTCTTTCATCAAGATGTTCGTTATATTCTTCTTCGTCTATTTTCCTGCCTTATTCTGCCTTCTCAGCTTCATCTTAAAGTCTCTTCTTTTCTCTCTTCAAATAAACATTATATTCTTTATAGGAGCTCATCAGTTGCAGGAATAAGATAAGGCTTGTATCAAACCTTTTAAGGGCACTTTAACAGTTATTTACGGTTTTTCCAGACATATATTTGCTCTATCGTAAGTAAGAGTCCTGCCTGAAGTGAAAACTCCTCTTTCCATATCAGTGTTGCCATGTGACAGGGATAACGAAGCTTTGATAACTTTTTCAACTGTTTCCTGTTGAATCAGTTTTGCTAAAAAACTGAAAGCAATAAAAACCATTGGATTGTTTTTCATATTTTTATCATTAAAGAAGTATCCACTCATTCAGGAGAATGTCAGGCATAGCCCTAGCAGTTTTAACTATACTTTGGCAACTTTATTTAGAGAGCCTTTCTTTCATTGGGGTCTATACATAGAAATTTCCTTAGCAAAGAATTTGTAACAGATGGTTTGTGCACAATATGCTCAATAGCTTCAGAAAAATGTTTTTGAACTTGTTGGCAGAAAAAGGTGCTACCCTTCTCTTCAACGTTTTTCAAGTTTGCTAATATCTCATTAAAAAATGTGAGTTCAAAAAATCCAACTAAAATTAGTAATTTTTTTAGTAAAAAAAGTGAAGTAAAGTAATAATTTTGTAAAAGAGACTAAAAGTGACTACATAAAAAAAACAAAAAAAGTAACATTTTGTTACAAGCCCAAAGCCTTGATATTAACAATTTTATTATTATTGATACTTATGACGATATTAACACTTTTTACTACTCAAAAGATGATTAACAACTCGTTTAACCCTCCAAGTGCTGATTATATTGCTCTTTAAATTAGTGCTAAGGGTTTTTTGGTTCCGTGCATGCTTATTAACTAAAATCATTATAAAATACTCACTAACAATAAAGTAAGACTTATTTTACATTATTTTAATCACAATTACATGATCTTTACAGTAAATAGCTTTAACAGGCTTACCTTATAATTTTTATCCTTATTTTTGTCGACGAAAGTAGAAATTAAAAAAGAAATTGTTTTGTGTTCTAAAACTTTCACTCAAAATATGTAAAAAAAGTAATGTAGAAAATTCAATATAGCTAAAAGTTACACAATTTTATGGTGAATACAAATATACATAACACTACTATTTTTCTGTAAAAAAACAAACTTTTTGTCTATAAAAAAAACTATGTTTTTTTACGAAAAAATGGTTTTTCTGCACAAAGAAGTACTGCATAAAAGTACTGTCTAGGCTCAATACATATGGTTTTAATTTGTTATAAAGGAATAACACACACATTATATACAAGAAAAAAAAATAAGAAAAAATATTTACAGTTCAAAGTCTCTAAAAATCACTATTTTCAAACGCACCTCTAATAGCACTTAAATTGCTAAGTTCACTCATAATTTCTTCAAAAATAAATAAACATTTACAAAAACAAATAAAAATAAACTGATCTAAATTAAAACTAAAAATGAATAACAACTAGTGGATAAACAAACAAAATCCGAGTTCCGAGCGTCTACTTACGCGTACTACACGACTAGATAGTTGATTTGACAATTCTGCCGAAGGTTTGTTTAAGTTGATATCGCTATGAAACTCTGAATTATAATAAAGTGACTCTTTCCAAACACAACCATACATAGAAGTATCAGATTGTATTAAAAATAGCGGCGTCGTACACATTTACAAAATATGTTGCGCAAACGTTGCATATGCGACGTTAGCACTGTAACGCGACTTTTATACATCGCATATGCGACGTTAGCACTTGGAGGGTTAATGGTATTGACAATCAATGCTAGTTCATTTACATGTTACATTATATTACTATTTACTTTATCTCCGTTTTAACTCGACCGTTCGGCATTTCGTCTGTATGTCTGTCTGTCTGTCTCACGATTACGGCCAAACGCCTTGACCGATTTTGATGATTTTTTTCATGAATGTTCCTTGTTAATTTTATTCTTTTTGATAATTACTGCCTGTGAACTTATTAATTATTATATTAAATGAATGTACACTTTTATTCAGTAGCTGATAAGATTTATATTTACGACATTGATGATTTTTACAAGGAAATAATAAATCCTTTGTTAAATAAAAACCTTATTTAAATGAATTTTTTTTTAAATCGGTGATATAAGAATATTTACCTTATGTTCACAGGCTGTTCTGAAGAGTACCAAGTTGCACAAAGCAACCTATCTTGAAAGTTACGGCCTTTGTTCATTGCTGTTTCAGCTTCTTTACGTGTTTTAAAATTAACAGCTAGGGCAGGAATATCTTCGTCCCATGCATAGTCGTTGATTTCTCCATATTTCTGTAAATATAAAAGCAATTTGCAATGACATGCTCTAACATCAGCCAATGCCATCCATAGTCTGGGTTACCACAACATTTCATACATAAACTGAGCTATGATGTCATACAATCTTAAATGGTCACTATCTAAAAATTTTGAAAAGAATCTAATTTGTCAATTTATAAAATTCTGAACTATTTCTGGGGGTTATATATATACAAAACAAGAGCAGGCCTACTTACAGGTGTGTGTAAACTATGATTCCCAAATGAACAGCCTACGCATGAATACAAATAAAACAAGAAGCCTTTACTTAACAAACGAAACAATTACCTAAAACATTTTACTAGGGAAATGTTCCCGATTACTTTGAAGCTCAAGTGCACTGAAACTCCGATAGGTATCAAAGAGATAGGATTTTAAACTATTGC
>JAGFPH010014247.1:0-24149 GCA_018207615.1 Philaenus spumarius | reverse complement strand
ATTTTCCACTGTATGGAGTGAGGTACATAACATACCTTACTTAGTGGGTGCCCACAGCATAAGGAACCTCTATAAGAAATTTAATTTTTCTAGTTTAAAGGGTGAACAAGTCATTAATCGCTTTCCTGGAGAATTTGCCTATTTTCCACTGTATGGAGTGAGGTACAAACATACTTTACTTAGTGGGTGCCCACATCGTATGAGGAACCTCTATAAAAAATTTAATTTTTCTAGTTTAAACGGTTAACATGTTATTAATTGCTTTCTCGGAGAATTAGCCTATTTTCCACTGTATGGAGTGAGGTACAAACATACGTTACTTATTTAGAGCCCACAGCATATAAGGAACCTCATATCAAATCTCATTTTTCTAATTTAAACGGTTAACAAGTTATTCATTGATTTTCCAGAGTATTTGCCCATGTTCCATTGTAAGGAGTGAGGTACAAAACGTACCTTACTTAGTGGGTTCCCACAGAATAAACATCAATTACATTGTGGGTGTCTACAGCATATAAGGAACCTCTAGACGAGTTTTCATGTTTCTAGATTGTAGTCGGTTTCAGAGATATTAGGGGATTCATGCAACCTGTGCTAAATGCTTAATGTGGTATCATGCTAAACTGCTATTTGAATTTTGAGTGAGGACCCCTTGTGCTAATGTGCTGAAGTGTTATTTGCTAAAGTAAGGTTATCCTTGTTCAGTTTTGTTCAGGTTATAATAGTTTTGTGAATTTGTGTGCTTGATCAAATAACTTTTAATTGAAATGCCAAAGACAAGTAGAAAGAAAAAGTCCTCCTCATTTAATTATTCAAATTGATTGTAAAAAGAACACCATTTTGATAATTAATCAATATATTTTTGATCTATTTTGTAAAAAAGGATTTCTAATAACAAAAAAATTATAGTAAAAATATGTCCAGGATAGCAGCCTTGTGGCCTTGTCCCCTCCGAGGTTCCAGAAATTACTGTACTACCTGAAAAATAATAAATTGAAAAATATTTATACCTGAGTAATTTATTACTGGCTTAATTAATATGAAGTGGGATCATTCATAGGGGTTCGTTTTAGAAAATAGAAATCACTTGTTATATTTATATATTACTGTACTCAGAACATTCTAAATATTGATTTGGTATATAGTTTATTACATTATTTTGATAACATCACTCTTTTTACAGTCCTTTAGACTGAAACTAATACCCTACGCACTTTACAATTTGTGAATTATATTTTAGATAAAATTAGGCCTCATTTTCTGCATTTTTTGGAAATATATTTTGCGTTTTCGTGATCTAGGCTAAATGACTAAAGTTTAGAATATGCCTCTTTACCATATTCTTTAGTTTGTAAAAGAGATTTGTTCCCTACTTGCTAAATAATGTATATATTACATTTTTGTATATTTATAACAAGATTAGGCTTCTTTTTGGTTCCTTTTTGCTAACATATTTGTGCAAACAAAATCAAATATTATACAGAAATGTTCTCTGTACTTTTCTGAACACGAAAATACAAAAATGTACTTTACTAAAATGGTTTAGATAATTGTTTAAATGAAAATGTGTTCCAGTAGTACAAATGTGCCTGCCAGTATAGAAATACCCAACTGCCAGATGGAGGGTTAACAAGAAAGTAAAAAAAGAAAGAGAAAAGAAATAAAATAAAAAAGAAAGCAGTCGTGGGACTGCCATCAGAAGTGAAAACTGTCATGAATATAAATCGTTGATTATATTGGTTTAATCTGAAATTTGAGAATTATTTTTACCTTGACCCATTTAAAATAAAATCTAAAAAATAACATAAAAATTATTGTCTATAGTCAAATAATAAATTAAAAAATATAATTTTGGTTAGGCATATACTGAAACAACACACGTTTCTTTAATGCATTTACATTCATTATCATATCAACCAAGATAGCTAATTTATCTATGTCCATTTTAGAGGTATCACCAAGTACTCAAATTTAACATATGTTACAACATTAGGTTAGTTAATTAAAAAAATGTTGGTTTTAGGATAATGTTTGATGTTGTAGACAATTACTAAGAAATTATGATTTCAGTTTTTTCTAGGTAACTCAGTTATGCTTTGACCTATAGAAACGAAAAAGCCATTTTGTCTGACGTTAAAAACAAAACGTGTTGTCTCTTGTACACTTTTAGTTATGTTAACGGTTTTCAAGATATTCCACTTTAAACATTTGTAACTGCCGCCATTTTGAAAATTATTAAAATAAAATCGTGGTGCTGGGTACACTTGTAAACCTTAACATACACATCGCTTATATCAAACTTGAACTATCTTACCTATTTCTGGAGTTGCAATGATCTTTTTGTAAAAAAAAAATATTCCTCCCCGGCGGGGAATTGAACCCCAGTCTTCCGCGTGACAGGCATATTGACCACTATGCTACCGTTGACTGTTGGAATTCAGTTATTTAGTGCTATCTCTCTTTTGTAAACACAGAGGCGATGACGAATAATATCTGACGATCACGTGAGATCAGAGATTTTTACCCATCTGAAAAAGTGCCTAACGCGCCATAAGAAGTTTTCACTTTAATTATCTTAAACATCGTCGGATTCTCGGAAATTAGAGATAGGAGATGTTTATTTTCCTTGCTCCATCGTTTCCCCGATTTCTTTTCTTGGATTCGAATATTATTATTTTCCATCTCAAATAAAACAAGTACAGGAAAAACACAAAATTATAACAAACAACCTGTTGATGATTCTAGCTGAAAACCTCAAATTACCTTCCCCAAGAGTTTTACTACGTTAACACTGGTTTAGCAGACCCCAGAGCGTGCTAAAGTCGAGTGTGCTATCGACTCTAAATAGCACACTTCTGTCAAATGAGTTTCTCGATTTTAACACGTACACTTAACACGTTTAACATACATAGAACAGGTTGCATGAATCCCCCTATTAATAATTTTGCCTCGAAGTTTCTGCTGTATGGGTGAAGTACAGAACATCACTCACTTAGTGGGTGTTTTACAGTGTATAAGGCGCCTCTAAACACTTCTTGTTTCTACCTTAAACACATTCATTACGCTGCAAAAATCATGTCAGCCCAAACGTGCTATGATTCTGATTGCTTGCAAACAAAATATTCTCTGGGCCATCCTCTTTGTGTGAGAAGTTTCTCTGTTAATGGAGTTCTATAACTGAACTAGGAAGAAAATAGGCCAAAGTAGGCTGTTCAACTTTCAAAATAGATTCCGATTAATACCGAGACAATGGCCAATTAAGAAGAAGACCCCTGAACTGAGTTTTCTGCACAACTAATTACTATGGACTTCCCACTATCAATGTTGATATCCAGAAGTTTGTCTGATAAATATATCCCAATTTCCTTATCTTGAACCCTATATGAGGTAAACCACAGCCCAGCTGATCTGAAGGCCTACTCGTTTGATTATTGAGTGTGTTGTGTTTATTTTGGTTGGGTGTTGTGTTTTATTTATTGTAATTATTGCAAATTAGTGAATTGTAGGAAATTTTGTCCTCAACAATATTACAAAGTTTACAAAAACTAACTTTATATTTTAAATTTTCTAAACATTTTCGAATATATGTATTCAAGTGTAATACAAGTGAGATAACATTGGCCAATGTCAGGTGTGATCAGGATGGCTCAATTGGTAGAGCGTTACCATATGGTAAAGGTCATGGGTTCGAATCCTAATACAAGTGAGATAACATTGGCCAATGTCAGGTGTGATCAGGGTGGCTCAATTGGTAGAGCGTTACCATATGGTAAAGGTCATGGGTTCGAATCCTAATACAAGTGAGATAACATTGGCCAATGTCAGGTGTGATCAGGGTGGCTCAATTGGTAGAGCGTTAGAATCCTGGTCTTGGTCCAAGTTTAAGTGAAAGCTTTTTTTATAGTTTCATGTAAAGAATCTTGCTTTGCTACATTTTGTATATTTTGGATTTATCAACAAACTATTTATGTTTCCGAAAGCCCTACTTTTGGAACTTTTATTTACAAAAAAATTATTTTCCCGTTTTGAATTCAAAAACAATATGGGGTTTTGTTTTCAAACGCAGTTTAATCAGTTAATAACCAACGCAGAACGTTCGTATTGGTCCCAATTGAAAAAGAAAAACATGAATTACAGTACCCACTAATAATGATAATGTTATCATATTATGAAAATAATAATGATTTGGCAGGCTGTGGTTGCTCTGTCGTATTTTTTTCGGTAGGCCTATCCCAGCTGTCAGTAACAAATTGCGTTTCAGGTTAGTGGTTTGTTGTTATGGCTATGTCGGTTGTTTATTATGTTGATCGATCAAGTTATATTCCCGATATATAATATGAAAGTGGTGATAGTGATGTAGTGGCAGTAAATGTTACACCTGATGAAGATTTATTAGATTTTATCTAATTTTAGCCCATCAAATTTGGGAAAAATAGATGAGTACTAAATGTTGACATTTTAAAACAAACTGTTATTTAAAAGAATCTTGATTTTGTATTAAATAGTGAGCCTAGTTTGTTCTGGTAAAATCTAAACCTTAAATTTTGGGATTGAGCGAGTCTGCTGATTATTATAGGAATTATAGTGTAAATTCAGTTAAATGGACACAATGGAAAATATTTCTGAGTTGACCGCAGTGGCAGAGCTATACACTATTAGCATGGAGTTTGTGTGCGTTTCATTCTTCCGCTCGCAAATATAGGGCAGCTTCATAAGGGCGGAAACTAGAGGGTACCAGACATAACCCTGACTGTAAACGTACTAAAATGTGACAATGTATTTTTGAGTATGTTATTAAACACAGCTTTCTCTCACATATTTTTCCATCACTAATTATCCAAATTTATTGAAATTACTTTTATTGAAAGGTAATTAAACCTCAAATGTGGTGAGTATTTTACATTTTTCATATTTGCATTTTTGAATAAAAAAAAATCGCAAACTTTGATTTTGATTTAAGTCAAAGAACAAATTTGGTTAAAATCTAATTTTAAAAACTAAATGATATCCACATTCGGACTGCCCCAATCTATAAAATGACATATTCAGAATAATTTTCTGATCATTATCACTCCAGTAATCTTGTTACGTGTTTAACATTGCTCTTATGGGAGTTGAAATTCAAGATGGTGGCTGGGTCTGCCGAGCCTTAAACTCTGAAAGTGAATATTTCCGGCCTACTGTTTCCTCTCAATATTTAGCACTATCTTCTGAGGAAATGGTTCATATTAATTTGCATACTATCAACACTAAAAACTTAAGATAAAAGATAAACTTACATCTAGCACTTAACAAACAATACTTATTTTAAATTATATCTATTTGTGCATGGGTAATATACCAAATATACATGTGTTTTCTTTAAATGATGTAAGGAATATGGTTGTAGAGGAGGAGGCAGGAACATTTGCAACAGAAATTGTGTTACTAAAATTTAATGCAAACGTTGAAGTAAAATTATTTCAAAATATGCCGTGAGTTGCTCAGGAAAGATAAGAATAAAATCAGGGAAATAAATTACCAAAATTATGTAGGAACCCTAAGTATTATTACAATTTAAATTTCCTTTTCACTTACTAGTAGATGACAATTTCATCATAAGAAAATTGTATGGTATTCCATCATCAGTTATTTTTATAGCTCTCTTTTTTCGTACTTATTTTGTGTATATAGACCATACTTTTGCGAGTGAAACACGACGAAATGTTTAGCAAATGTCAGCTCTAATTGACTTGTAAATAGTTGAGTAAAATAGTCAAGTTTTTATTTTTTTCAATTTTTTTTTTGTAATTGTAATTGCCATAAACCTTATATTTTTGTAAAGTGAAATTAATTTGGAACAAAATGGCTTTTTTTAGTATTATATGAAATTTAGTTCTCATAGTGGATAACAAGAGGAAAACTAATTTTAAAAAATATATTGTGCTTCAAGGTCATCAGATTTTTCCATTTACTATTTTTCCCATTATTCTACTATTTTTTATGATTACATTGATAATCCTAGAAGGGTTTTAAAATTGTTTATGATTTTTTTAAGTAACTCAACGAATAAACTACTAAAATTGGTGGGACTCTCAAAGGTTTAAACCTTTCTTGGGGTATAATAAACATGTACGCCAGGATAGAAATCTTTTCAACATTGTGTTACCTTTTCAATCTCTATGCAGTCCAATTTTAGAAAATATGATGATATTAATATAGTTGTCATACAGAATGCAATTATTAAAACACCAGTAAAGTTTTATCTCTTTATAGAATTTGAGTTAGGCCTGTATTTCAATCAGCCAGATGACATTGCATGTTGCCAGATATCTGTGCTTATTGATTACTAATACGTTGCCGGGCGACTATTTCAATAGAAACATCCCTGCCTTGGGTGGGTTACTTATGTTATTTTTTCATTAAATATAACTAAAGAACTATTCCGGTGACTTTCATTAATTAATTATCTGTAGGCCTACTAATATTATAATTTAGTATTTTATATTTACATTTTTGACTCATTTTTGTAATTTCTTTCCTGTTACAGTTATTGACTGCAGTGTAGTGATTTTACCATCTTCAGGTCACAATTTAAATAAATCATAAACACAAAAGATTTCAGTCCAGATAAAAAACATTTTGTTTTAAAAATCATGTATTCCTCTTATTAAATTTTTGTAAAATACCGTAGTTTTTTTATGCAGTGCGTCCAAAAAAGTATCGGAACGGCTGGATTTCTCGGCTTCTAACAAAGATAGAAAAATGTTTAACCTCTCATTTTGATGGATTGTCTATTTTGAATAACTTAGGGTTTTCAAATTGTGATAACATCAGCTATTTTTTCTAATATGGTAGTCAAATTTGAATTTTTTTAATGGAAACCTGCGTAGTTTTAAGTAGTAAGTCTTTTCTCTTTGCATTTTTTTTACAAACTAAACCATTTAAAAAAAAATTGGAATTGAAATTTGAATTTTTCGATTTTTGAAAGGCACCAGCCACTTTTGAGTTGGAGCTAAACAAATAATTCCAATTTAAAAGATGCTTGAAATGACATAAAACACAAAATTACACTAACTATATTTACTTTTATTTCATGTTATTTATTACTCTTAGTTTTTACTGTATTGCACTGCCCGAATCCTAAAAATAAGGTGAAATACTTTATATTGTTTTGATGTTCTGTGTGTGTGTGTGTGATGGTAGTATTGATTTTGTAAGTGTCTTGTTTGGCTTATAACCGTGAGGAATAACAAAATCCTCGCAATAAATTCAGCTAGTATAAACCCTACTTGCAAAGATTTTAGAATTGGAATTTTTTTTTTAATTTCAATTGGTAGAAATCACAATCTTACAATAAACTTATGAAATAAAAATTTACTTTTAATTGATAATTAATTTTTTACACACAACTATTACAATAATGTATACAGTCTATAAAAAAATATTGGAACTGCTTGATTTCTCGGTTTCTAACTAGGACAGAAAAATGTTCGATCTCTCATTTTAAAGGATTATGAATTTCCGTTTTCGTAAATTGTACTTGAAATTTCGATTTTTAGATTTTTGAAAGGCTACACAGCAACTTGGGGGAAGAAGCTAAAAAATAATTTCCGTTTAAAAGATATTTGAATGATCTGTTTCATCAAGTCACACCATAAAAGTTACAAATTAAAAATATAATATTTTAATGGCCAGTCGAGAATTACCGGTGAAAAACTTAAAAACTGACTACAGCCATTAAAGAAAATTCATTTTGTAAAAATGTATTCTTTTTATAGTGTGACTTGATTCAGTTGTTTCTATTATGGCCTGGGATCCTTAACCGAAAGCATGGTTTCCATTGGTTATGGTTGCTGCAATATTAATACCCCTAAAGGGCCCTATCGTTTCATGTTTTTTACTTTAGGACTCTGGTTCGGCAATCACTAACCATATGCCATATTTTAGGCTATAATACCAAACCGTCTCTGAGACAGACAACATTGTGATCAGCATTAGTGTTTAATTTTCCTTGGTACGGAACACAAAAATTGCTAAACACAACAGAATAGTTTTAACTAGGTTTTGTAAAGAAAATTTTATTTTCTACAACTTTACAAAAACGTTTTTAGTTTGGCAAAAATAATTTGATTTCTTCTTTGTGATAAAATGTTTATTAAATATTATTCAAATTGTGGAGACATTCTTGTGTGAAATTCTCTATAGAAAATTAATTGCAGGAAATAATTTTATCTCAACAGGTCTGTGTTTAACTACGATTTAAATTTTCAGATCTTTACTAGTCGCAGCATGCGAGAAAAGAAGCATTTTGATGTTTGATCCTCTATCTCGCCAGCTAATCCATGCGGTTGACAACGCACACTTTGATTGTGTTAACTGTGTACGGTGAGTGTCTAAACAGATAAAAGGAGTCTATAGTTTACATATTTATAGTCTATAGTTTAGGTATTTAATATTTTAGTATTTTTAGGTTTCTATAAATTAAAAAAAAATAGCACCCTTATACAATCATTTGTTTGTTCGGAGTTGATTTTCACCAGAATAAATAAAAGTATCATACTGAATTTGATTTAGGTGTAAAACATGTAGATTAGATTAGATTAGATTATATTGGGGTGGATTCCTCCTTTGAGAAGGCCTCCTTGCACGTCAACCTTTGGTTTATTGTGCCCCCTATGTACCGCGCCTAACACGTTAGAAGCCTGTATCCCTTGTGAGGTCCAGGATTTTCTCCACCAAGTATGTGTCTTCTTCGTCTCCTGGTTGCTGGATTCCAAAGAGCCTCCTCCTCCTACGCTCCAGGATTTCGCAATCAAATATGACGTGGCTTGCTGACTCTTCTGCCTGATTACAAAGCCGACAGCGTTGGTCGCCTTCAAGGATTCCCACTGTTGCTAAGTGTTTCCTGAACTGGCCATGTCCAGTAATGAGTTCTACAACTCTTTTGAGTTGTGGTCGGTTTAACTTGATTAGGGATTTAGTAAGCTTGGCGTTTGGTCCCTTGATCAGTCGTTTACTCTGAGTGTGCCCAGGTAATCTACACCATCTCTGGCGCTGCTCTTCCCTGGCCCAGTTTTTTACTGCGCTCTTTGCCATGCTACGGCTAATGCAGCACATTGGTTCTGGCCCCGTGAATGGTGTAGATGCTCCTTTCTTTGCAAGAGCATCCGCCATCTCATTTCCTGGAATGCCACGATGTCCTGGCACCCATCTCAATTCCACCATGTTTAATGTGGAGAGTCTGACTAGTGTTGAGAGGCACTCCTTCACCAGTTTGGATGTGACTTGTACTGAGTCCAGCGCTTTAAGTGCTGCTTGACTGTCAGAAAGTATTAGGATATGTCTGTTCCTGTATCCATTCGACAATCCTAAGTGAGCGCAAGCAGTAATTGCTAAGATTTCTGCTTGGAAGACTGTGCAGAACGTCCCAAGACTTGCACTAATGTTAGTCCTTGGTGAAGCGCTGTATACGCCATAGCCAGAATTGCTGCCCATCAAAGACCCGTCTGTGTACCAGACTAGAGTTCCTGTAGCAGATCCCGGTTTGATGTTTCCTTCCCAGTCTTCTCGGGTTCCGAGGGTTACTGTAAAGGGTCTATAAAAAACGTACTCGGTATGCATTGCGTCAGTCACCATGTCTAACACCGAGTTTTTAAGTACAGTGTTCACAATGTCGGAATGTCCTGCTCCTGGCATGCCCCTCCGCCATTCGTTCACACTTATTAGTCTGTATGCCGACTTCCTTGCCTCCGACATTATGTGAATGTCTAGGGGCGGAAGTCCAAGGAGCACCTCCAAAGCTGCTGTAGGGCTACTTCTGAAAGCTCCAGTTATACATAAGCATGCAAGTCGTTGTAGACCAGTTAGCTTGATACCAGCAGCAGTTTGGCATGATTTCTTCCACCAAACCACCGCTCCATATGTAATTTGGGGTCTAATCACAGATTCATACAGCCAAAGAGCCATATGAGGTTTGAGACCCCAGGTAGTTCCAATAAAGCGTCTGGTTGCCAGTAGCGCCCATTTTGCCTTAAGAATCAGATTGTCCAGGTGTGCATTCCATGTCAGCTTTTGATCAAGAATTACTCCAAGATACTTTACTGACGCGGAAATATTCAACCGGATGTTGTCCATGGATATCCTCTCCAGGGCTGTTAAGTTCCTTTTCCTTGTAAAGGGAACTATAGTGGTTTTGTTGGGATTGACGTTGAGGCCTTCCCTTGTACACCATGTTTTAACACATCTCAGATTTCTGTTTATGATATCTGAGACAGTGTCATCATTTTTACCAATAACCAAGATTGCTATGTCATCTGCATAGCCTTGGATGTATGTTCCTGACTGGCTAATTTCTGTAATGAGACCATCGACCACCAAGCTCCACAGCAGAGGTGAAAGAACTCCTCCCTGTGGACACCCTCTTGTAGCCGTGACCTCAATCAATTCACCAAGTAGGGAGCTTTGTATGCGCCTGCTTCGTAGCATGGAGTGCACCCACCTTGTTATGGCCGGGTCCACATCTCGCTCTTGCAGTTTCCGCACTATTGAATCAAACGAAGTATTATCGAATGCGCCTTCTATATCCAAGAAAGCGCACAGGGCTATTTCCTTCCTTGCCAGGGTATCCTCGATTCTGCCCACCAGACTGTGTAGAGCAGTTTCGCAGGATTTTCCCGGTTGGTAGGCGTGTTGATTTCGATGAAGAGGTACCTCAGAGAGCACCCCTTTTCTCAAGTATCTTTCCACTAGCCTCTCCACTGTTTTTAAGAGAAACGAGGATAAGCTGATAGGTCGATAAGCTTTGGCATCAGAATAATTTGTTCTGCCGCGCTTAGGAATGAATGTTACTCTGCTAGCTCTCCACGCCCTTGGAATGTAGCCATAGGCTACACTGGCTCTAGATAGCTTGCAGATCCATTGAATCAGGGAGTCTGGTCCTTCCTGCAATAATGCCGGATAGATTCCGTCTCCGCCAGGTGATTTAAATGGGCTGAATTTGTTTATCGCCCATTTTAGTTTAGAAATAGTGACAATGCTTCTGGCCAGTTTCCAATCAGCCCGGGATGCCCTCGGCCAAGAACTATCCCCAGCTTGACTCCGACTACCGTCTGCAGTGTCACTATTTATGCATCCAGGGAAGTGAGTTTCAAGTAGTACCTTGAGCGTCTCTTCCGCTGTTTTAGTGTAACCTCCTGTCAGCTTCCTTAAGGTGCCCACAGGATTATGAGGTTTTGAAGCCATTACTTGTTGCAGTCTAGCTGCCTCCTTTTGGCTATTCACTTTGTTGGTGAATGCCTTCCAGGAATCAAGTTTGGCTTGCCTGATAGCTTTGCTGTATGATGTGAGAGCTAGATGGTACTCCCTCCAATCACCGCTCCGCTTGGAGGCATTAAACAGCCTTCTTAATTGTTTCCTTCTGCGACCAAGGTCCGGAGACCACCATCTGGTATTAGATCTACCAGTTTTAGATCGCAGAGGGCAGTTATCCAGATAGCAGTCCATTATGGCCTCCTGAAGTGAGGAGGCCACTCGGTCCACGTCTGGAAAGGTTGCAATCGCCCCCGTCATGGAGCCGAGTACCGCCGACAGCTGATCCGAATAAGATCCCCAGTCGGTAGCCCTCGGATCCCTGAATAGTGCTTTTGTGTTGTGTGTTTCTAGTTGAAACATTATGTACTTGTGATCTGACAGGGAGGCTTCTGTTGATACGTGCCAGTCCCTAATCAGATTTGCTGTACTTTCTGTACAAAAGGTAATGTCTATGACCTCACTCCTGATTTTATTGGAGAAGGTCGGTGTATCGCCTACATTAACAATTTGTAAGTTATTAGACAAGAGAAAATCTAGTAATGACTCACCCCTTGTATTGGTGTCAGTGCTGCCCCATCCTAGATGGTGATGCGCGTTGGCGTCGCACCCCACCAGAAGCTGCTGCCTTCTGAGAGTTGAAGCCTCCACCAGGAGTTCCAGGTCTCTAGATGGAGGAGGTGTACTGGCATCATATGGCAGGTAAGCGGAGCTCAAAATTAGGCCCTGTTTGTCCTTCCCATTCTGCCAGTGGATTATCACTGTAGTGGTGTCTCTGGAACAAAAATCGATTAAAGGCAAGCATTGTACTCCCGACCTTGCAAGAATGCAGGTTCGGTTATTATTAATCGAGTTACAAAAAATAAGCTTACCTTCGGCATCTCCCAGTCCTGCGATCCGACCTCGATGGAGCCAAGGCTCCTGGATCAGCGCCAGGTCGATGTGTTTTTGCCGGAATGTTTGGCAGAAGGAGGCCGAAGCCGCCTTACTGTGGTGGAGGTTTATCTGCAGGACTTTCAGCATTGTCTCTTCCTGACAACAAGACAAGAGAGACTTGCCACAGTCCTACATGCGCCTTGCATCCTGCTGCCTTGATGGCTGCAAGAGATGAGTCGTCAACCAGGAAGACAAAGGTACGGCCTTTGGGGTCCTCCTTTGTCGCCAAGGTCTTCCAGTCTTTGACCCTGAAGCTCGGGTTTTGCTTGTCAAGCATATCCCGGATCCTTTCTGGAGTCCCTGCCAGCTTGACAGGTGCTCTGAGGAACACCTTGGTAGCCCGCAGGATATCCTTTCGGTCACCAACGATAAGCTCAACATCCTCGCCCAGAGGTCTAATACTGGAAATGACTTTCGTCAACCAGAGTTTGGTATGAGAATTGGAGCACGAGATAATGAGTGCTCCTTTCTCCATGTACGAGCCTGAGAAGACTGGGTATGAGCCGTCCTCCAGACACTCGAACTTATCCATAATGGCATTTTCTAATGTTGTGCCCTGTTCCTCGGAGAATTTTTCTTCGGGAAAACATTTGGGCACAACTGCCATTTTGATGGAGGAGAGAGCTTCCTTAAACGATGATCCAGGTTGCGCCGATGTCGATGCACCGTGCTCACCAGATTGTCTAGGTCGCTTCCTCTGTGTTTCAGTGGATGGGGGAGTTGGAGCATCGGTTCTGCCGCGCTTCTGACCCCCTTCCATGAGTGCGGGAACATTGCAGCTGTCAAGGCAGCACCTTTGTTCTTACGCTTATCAAATTTTTTGGGGTCATACTCCCTGCCGTATTTGGCCTTGAGAGCACGCCTCCTATCTGATTTGGACATCCTAGGACGCCTCTGATCCACCCTGAGCGAGACCAACTGCTTGGTAGCGTCCGTCAGCTCACCTGAGAAACCTGGGGTGTCAGGATTTTTCAGGAGGAGGTCTTCGTCCAGCTCAGAGCCCGACTCAACCTCCCCCTTACTAGGATCTACTTCCATGTCAACAGATCTAGAACCCTGCTCGATGGCTGGTTCTCGTCTGTCGACAAAAGAAGCAGATTCGGGTGCTTCTGTGTTTTGGACAAGGTGAGCATGCTCTGAGGCCGCTACCTGTCCTGAGTGACCGGCTGAGTTTCCAGTTGTTGGCTGGTTCTCTGCCGTGTTTTGTTTTTTTGTTTTTTGTTTTGGGTCCATATGATTCCCACGAGTAGAGCAGGGTAGTAAAGAGGTCCGCCGCACAGAGCCCGCATGCATGGTAAGGCTAAGTTTCCCTGAGAGGTCGCCTGGTATCTCAGGTATCCCGTTTAATGCACCATTACCCTGGTACCATTCATCCTATCAGCACGGGTGAAAAACCTTCGGATTGGGGATTTTATTTCAGGGTTTACTCCCTTAGATCCGTTGAATTCAGCCTAGACCTTAGTCCAGCGCAGGGTCACCTCGTGCAGGATGCAACTCTTCATTGCATAGGCCCAACTCTTCAGTCGAGTGAGCCAACTCCAACGGTCTTGAGTGCAGATACACCCCTGAGGGCAAGGGAATGAGTGTCACGTCCCTTGTGACGCTCACCTCCTCAACCTCTCGACAACCAAGTTAAATAACTTGATCCCGCCGCAGCGGCCCGTAAAACATGTAACATGTATATCGCCGCTTAGCAACAATACCGCCTAACTGAAATTTTTAACAAAATTGACTTTTTAGTTCCAACGCATTCTGGCGGACGCTTTGCTTTGACTAATGTTTGACAATCTTTATGGCAAAAGTCCTAGAGAAAGCAGCACCATTGCAGGAAAACAAAACGGCCTAAATACACAAAGCAAACTGCCAAGATCAATACCGCCTATCTACAGAGCAAGGGGTCTATTAAGGCAAACCGTCCAACTACAATTATTTACAAACTAGTATCACCTCTCTGCAACTACATAAAGAATCAATACTGCCTAATTAACCTAGCTTTAGATAGTAAGAAAGTAAGTTATCCCAAATGTTATTTTAAAAATACAAACAGCTTTATATTAAATAACAATTACATGTACTTGCAAATAAGCAGTGTTTTTTGTCCCTCCTGTAAAGTTACTGAAATGTTAGTTAGGCTGTATTGTTAACTAAGCGATGAAAAATCCTTTTCATTGTGGGGGTAAAGTATGGTACACAAAAGAAGTTTTATAATATACTGTTGTCTTAGGGTATTTTTTTGAAAAGGCTTGTTTAGAGAAATGAAAACTACATTTCCCAATTTAAAAAAATATTGTTTTTGAGATATTCTTAAAAAGTTTTGCTAAAAACTTTTACCCCTTAACTCTGTTTCCAAAAGTTTTACTGGTCTGCTTAATTTAGCCTCAGTAAAGGCCGCCTAAAATAAATATCTGAGAATTGAAAACTATTTGTAACGCCTTTTTAAAGTATGGTTGGACCTTACAGTTTTCTTACATGAGGGAGCTTTTAGGAATGACTATGAATACCAGCCTTAGCGTCAGACTGTTGTATTTTGAATGATACAGTGGAATGACTGCTTTAAATTAACAGAGGACTTCATGTCTTTCACTTGTTTCTTTGAGTTTAAAGAAGCGTACTATTATTTGAATCTACATCACACATTAAATATCTTCTGGTACATAGCATCATTTTGAGTCGATTTAATGTACATAGCATCATTTTGAGATGATTTAATGGACTGAATTGTATAAAATATTCAAGGTTCTGCCCTTTTCCTGCTTTAACATCTTCTCATACTAATGTAAATATCACTTTTGTGACGAACACTCCTATGATGTTTATATACAATTATCCAATCGATGAACACTCACGTGATGTTTCTTTTATACAACGAAATATCAACCCCAACTTGACAAAAAACAATAACATACTTCTGATTTGTAGGCTCAGAAATGAACTGTCTAAATGTAAATGTTATATTTTGTGACAAACACTCCTATGATGTTTATATATAACTATCCAATCGTTGAACACTCCCGTGATGTTCCTTTTATTCAACGAATATCAACTCCAACTTGATGAAAAACAATAACGTACGTCTGACTTGTAGGCTTAGAGATGAACTGTCTAAATGTAAATATCACTTTTGTGACGAACACTCCTATGATGTTTACATACAATTATCCAATCGAAGAACACTCCCTTGAAGTTTCTTTTATACAACGAAATATCAACCCCAACTTGACGAAAAACAATAACATACTTCTGACTTGTATGCTCTGAGATGAACTGTCTAAATGTAAATGTTAAATTTTGTGACAAACTCTCCTATGATGTTTACATACAATTATCCAATCGATGAACACTCCCGTGATGTTCGTTTTATTCAACGAATATCAACTCCAGCTTGACGAAAAACAATAACGTACGTCTGACTTGTAGGCTCAGAGATGAACTGTCTAAATGTAAATGTTATATTTCGTGACAAATAGCCCTATGATGTTCATTTATTAAATTCGACGAACATTCTTACTATGTTTATAACTTCAATCTAACATGTCGAAATACAGCGTGACGTCGAAATGCGAGAGTACGTCCGACCTGCTCCAGCTATCGGCTGATACTACTGCTTTTTCTAGAAATCAAAATGGTGGATTTTACTACTTCTTCTTTCAACATGACATGCACTTTTCTTAAGTCACAGATGTGGGAAATTTATTTGCCCTTGGTTCCCACGCCCTGTAGAGTCAGCTGTGTTTATTCACATACTGTTTTTTTTTTTTTTTAATAAGCAATACCCCTGACTTCATTCTACTACTACCAATTTAACAAAAATGTTTACAATAATTATTTGTTGTCTGCTCTTTATAATTTCAAAAATAATATTATGTAGTTTATTAATGTATGTTATTTTTCATCCTTTTCTCTCATTTATAAAATCACATACACTACACCTTTAGAAGTGTGTTACTCTCGCACTCTCAACTCTCATGAATCGTAGCGGTCATTGTACATTCACTTGACGGACACTCGCAACACCCAGAACGCCCTTTCTTTGAAAAAATCGCCTGTTTTTTTACTTTATAATTTGTCTATTTTTTTTTAAACATACCAACTATGTTGCAAATTTTTGCAACTAACAAAAGTCAATACAATAAATTTACAATATTATAAATGATCTACTGATCAATTCCAAAGCACAAAACATTACAGTTCATGTATTCCTCAATGAATGTCTTTTCTTCGATCTATTTTGATATAACGGATTTATTAAATTGATTTTCAGTCAGTCTTATAGAGATAAGAACCTTGTTGAACAATTCATACAGTACTATAGATAGCTGTGGCTAGCATTAGCACTTGTGAGCCTGAAATAAGAGGTGGCCAAATCCAGTGTAGTCCTAGTATTATGGGTATGGTTGAAACTGTAACTATCAAATTTGGAAATATTTTGCTTCATATAGATTACATTGCAATGAATGAAATTTTATTAGTCTGACAAATTTATTTATATTTAGACAAGTCAACTTGGTAGCCTAGTCAAATTAGGAAATTATACGCTCTGAAATCTGAAAGTTTTGAAACTTTGTAGTATTGTTTGGGAAGGTCTAATAATGAACATATCAAAAGTCCTGATCGATAGGGGGTGAGCGGGAGGAAAAGGGCCAAAATATGTGACTTTTTTGGTTTTTCGTAAATATTTTGGAAAATTTGGGTTCTATCAGAAAAGTATTCATTATAAAAAATAAAGACAATTAAATTATCTATAAAATTGATCCTTATCATTTTTTTTCAGTAGAGCCAGTAGTTCACGAGATATTCACGTTCAAAAATTGAAAAGTATAATGGAAGTTAGATAAGCTCAGCCTCAAACAACTGTAACTGGATTGATTATATTAGTTTATTTACATTAGATAGTATAATACTCGTAAACTTTTTATATAATAATAATTAATTGTATTTAGTGATTATATGATTTTATTAATTTATCTACTTAAGATATATTTTTATTATAATAAGTAATTGTATATAATGATATACAGGGTGTTTCGTAACTCTTGTCACATATTTTCTGGGATTGTTCTTGGGTCCAAAGTTAACACCAAACCACTGTTCATTTGTCTAAAATCATTTCGGTTGTCCTACTGTGACTAAAATGCGTTTTTTATTTTACAAATTCATAATATATCTAAAAAATTACTTTACTAAGTAATACCAAATTTGTATAAACCCTACGTATTACCTACATGGGAAAAAAGTTATGATGGCTTGTCGTTAAAAAGGGAAAATATTTTGTCTCTTGTACATTTTTTGTAAAGTTAACGGTTTTCAAGATATTCCACGTTAAAACTGTGTAACGGCTGCCATTTTGAAAATTATAAAAATAAATTCTTTGTGATTGGTACACTTGTTAATCGTAACACATAAAATGCTTATTCCAAATTTGAACTCGATATCTTATCTATTTCCAGAGTTACAGTGACTTTTTGTAAAAAAACAATATGGCGGATTACGGCTAAGCTAAGCCGAAATCAAAAAAATGTTATACTACATTTTCGACTTTTTTTTGCGTGTAGAATATGAATCTGCATAGCCAGTCCTACCTTTTTGTAACACCCTGTATATGTATATATAAAAAGTGAAATTCTCATGTGGCATTAAATCAGGAAACTCTACAATCAAGTAAACTTTAATATATATTATAACTTTAATATTATATCAATCTTTATTCATATTTTTTTGATAAGTGTTATAAGGCATTTCATATAGTATTAATATTATAATTTAGCAAAATATAAATCTTCCCCTCTTTACAACTTTATGCTCCTTAAAATAAATTTTAAATATTAAATTTAAAAAATGTCAATAAAACTCACATTCATAAAATTATGATAAAAAAACACACACACACATCAAATTTAATGTCTACAAACTTGTTTTTTCCATCCATTGCCAGTACAATTAATTTAAATGTGCCATATACTCATTTATATAATAATAGGCTATATGATAATGTGGCATCAAGAAACTCCCCCATGGTGTAGAAAGCATTGGACTTCACCATAATTTAGGTGAGAAGAGAATAGACCAAAGTAGATGACAAGGAATGCTTTGTCATAATTTCCAGTTTGGAAAAGCTAGCTAATTGTTAGGTAAACCATGCATACTTCTAGTTGCTTTCATCCGCCATAAAATTGTTCTGTTAGAAACCCTAGAGTTGCCCGCAGGTGAATTCCATAGCTCAAGAGAGAATAAAATAAACCGCAGAAGGTCATCAATAATACCTCAGAACTAACACAACTTTTGAGTTTCCTTTTCAGATAAACAACTCTGGATAATTTGTTATAAAGGTGAGGCACGTGAGGTAGCCAGCTTAGTTTGCTATCCTGATATATACCCAGTAGTTTTACGGAGCCTGAAAAATCATTGTCTTCAATATCCCTCCTGAATGTGAATAAGATTTGCCCTTGTTTTATCTGAATTCGCGATAAGTTTTTTCGCATTACAATTGTGTTATGGTTGAGGACATGAAGGCTTTGAGATTAGATTTCACATTAGCTAAGTTGTAATGTGTGGTAAGTAAGGTTGTGTCGTCTGCGGAAAGTATGGAAATGGTTTGCATATTGTAGAGAAAATTAAAACACTCAAATTTCACCTTTGAATTAAGAAATTTTAGGGATTGATGGCACAATCACAGGATTACTTTCTTATTTAACTTGTACTCAAATAAATATAAATCTAAATTTGTTTATCCTCGTGCTAGCTCTCTTGTTAAATTATTCTCTTTTTATAGTGTCAGTGGAGGGAATATGGAGCGTATAAAGCGCTCAGAAGTCTTCTTTAGTTTATTATAATATTGTTGTGTATTTGTGATATTGTTACATTAAAGATGCCATGTTTTGCAAAAAAAAAAAAAAAAAAAAAAAACATGGTAATAAATGATTCTGACTAAATTTAAAATTGTATGTCTTTATTCTATGAAGAATTTCAGAGAATCTTGGAAATGTCAGAGAATTTTATGTGAGTGTCTGCCATTGCTGGGCATCCTGTTTTTGAGAAAAATAATACAAAAACATACCTAGAACAAACCGGGTGCAAATTTTTGACAGAATACAATGTGTTACAGGTTTTTGGACTCCCGAGTTTTTGCAACATGCAGCGACGACAGCACCGTCGCTCTGTGGGACGCTCGCAACCTGCGAACCAGAATTCGAACACTTCAAGGGCATTCCAACTGGGTGAAAAACATAGAATTTTCACAAAGTGACGGCCTCCTAGTCACTTCTGGCTTTGACGGGAGCATTTACACTTGGGATATTAACAGGTAAACGTAGTTGTGCTTGGCTTCAGCGTCTAAAATAGACAACTTTTTTCAAACGTTAAGACATATGATTTATGCTGATTCAAATGAGATGGGTAGGCCAGGGTAAGGCAGGATCGCTTGAATGTAAAAGTAATTTATGTGTACTTATTTGACGTTCAAGCACCGTTCATTGTCCTTGCCCTGCGCATCGGTTCACCAGAGAAGCGATCTTTGCCATTCCCTTCCCCTCTCCATCATTATCCACCTACACTCAATTCCACGTTCACTGTGCAATACAGGTCATGCTACTACCATTACTGGGAACATCACGTTTATTGTCATGCGGGTTGCGTCAACTGTCCGAGCGTTGCATGGGAGTTGATGTTTTTTGGACGGTTAGTATCATTGAGACTGCCGTTTGGATAACATGGCTTATGGGCGCTCCGAATTGCACAGTAAACGTGAAATCGAGTATAGTGAGAGCACGAGCCAGTCTGTTAACGCTCGTCGTGCAACCTTTTTTAAAGTCATGGAGGATGAAAAATTTATTGAATATGTTCGCGACTACTGTGAAAAACAGTACCACTCCTTGATACCTCTGTAGCCCCAAAATACGGTTTTAACGGGTTCAGCCAATAAAAGTCCTTACTACTCATATTCAACAGCGACGACTTCAGATTCCCAGCATCCTTAACCCCCCACTTCAACCCCCTATGACATAGCCTCCTGATTATTTTCCTCAAAGTTTTTTCAGTGCACCAAATGTTACTTCATTATCAACTTTTTCTTCCGAATACTGAATTTATTGGGGCTTACCATATATTATTGTTAATATTAAAATATTATTGCTCACTTTACTTTCATTGTTTGTATCGAAGCTCCTTATTTGTTCAACATTATTATTATCAACTTCACTTTCTCAACTTAAACAAAATAATTAACAACAACTGAATAAATACAAAAATATTACTAAATCTACTGATAGGCCTATATTGTTTTATTTTCAATTTGTCATTATTTATTTATTTATTGTTACATTACATTTTATAATATAGCTATAGCTATAGAAACAGGTAACATTGTCAACAAAACAAAACATAGAGGCAGCTATAAAAAACAGGTAATGTTTAGAGTGCCTTAAAGCTAATTTATACCAACCTAATTACAAATTTAAAACTTCACGTTATCATTTAAAAATTCATTAACATTATTGTAAGCTTTCCTTATCAAAAACTCTTTTACACATTTCTTAAAAAACAAACATTTATTTTTTCCTTAATGTGCAGAGGAAGCTTATTGAACATTTTTTCGCCCATGTATTCGCTTGTTCTTTCATATATATTAAGGCGATGTTTAGATAGTTGGAAGTTTATATTGTTCCTAGACCCATATTGATGAACATTTTTTTCATTCAACAAAACATCATGGTTGACTTTAATAAATAATAGGCATTTCAAGATATACAAAGATGTCAACAGTCTCATATCCTTAAAAATTGTTTTACATGACTAGTTTTATTCAAACCATACATGCAACGACATACTTTTTCTGAATTTAAAAAATTGAAATTAATCCGGTTGCCAAACCATACATGCAACAACATACTTTTCTGAATTTAAAAAATTGAAATTAATCTGGTTGCACCTCTCCAAATCAAAATTCCATATTGCATGACGGAGCAAAAACTGCCATGATAAATCATTAATCTGGTTTTAAAATCAATTGCATTTCTCAATACCAACATTTGGAAACATTGAGTATTCAACTTTTTTGAAAGTATCTTAAAGGCTTCCAGTTCAAAATTTTATCAATATAAAGTCCCAAGAATTTTGTCATATCAACGGAATTGTGTTCTACAACCTCAAAACTGACCTTCATTTCTATTGGCAGTCTACTCTGCCAAGATTGAAATTTGATGATTTGAGTTCTTTACCATTTAGCTTTAACCCATTTGCAGCAAACCAACCAGAAAGTTTATTCATAGTCCTTTCAGTCAAGTCAGCTAGGTTCTTCAAATTTGTTGCTTTAACAACTGTAGTTGTATCGTCAGCAAATAAAATAATATTAGGACTTATGTTGGACGCTAAATCATTTATATAAATTGAAAATAAAAATGGTCCCAAAATTGATCCTTGTGGAACGCCACATTTTATATCTTTCCAGGGAGAGATATATTTCCTATTATTTTTATACACCCCAGTTCTTCGTTTTCGTCCAAACAAGTAAGATTTTACCCATGATATTGCTTTATTTGAAAAGTTATAATATTTTAATTTGTCTATTAAAATATTGTGTACAACACAATCGAAGGCCTTTGATAGGTCGCAAAAAATACCAACAGTACTCCCCGAATTCTCCATACCTTCCACAATCTCTTTTACCAAGCTACAAGCAGCTGAAATGCACTACAACCCGGTCTAAAACCATTGTTATCTAATAAGGATATCAAAATGTATAAAGAAGAACATAATTTGATTATACATAACGCTTTCAAAAATCTTTGAAACCGATTTCTACAATGACACAGGTCGATAATTATCTGAATTCCTCTTGTCCCAATGGTTTAACTTCTGCATATTTAACTTGATATGGAAAGACACCATATTTCAATGATTGGTTTATTTTTTAGATTTAGTATTATTTTTTTAAATACATCTATTGTCACTGGTTCAGGTTCAAAAATGGCTGATTTATTATTTCTCGATCCAAACAAAAACTGCTGTGCATCTTTAGCAGAAGCTCTAACATTAATTTCGTTTGATACATTAATAAACTTATCATTCAAATAACCAGCAATCACCTGGCCGTTTTTAAAAAGACCTTGTCCAATTTCCATATTGATAAATTTGTTTCTGTAGGCTTATCACCAAGCTCAGACTTTACAAGACACCAAACTGTTCTATTTTTATTAATAACATTAATTATCGACAATTAGCTAGTTTTTCTGTGAGTGTAATGCACTCCTGGAACGTGGTGTTGGTCTTCCTTATGTCCCTGCCTATGGCGACTAACAATTTTAAATATCTACAAGGACATACAAAAGTATTGGTAAAATTTAGTTTTGCCTTCAAAAATTTCTTTGAAAATAGTGTGAAATTCTTCTTTGTGTTTCCTTTTTTTAGCTTGTGCGCCCAAAAATGTCTTCAGCGTACAATGTACAATAGCTCTTCGATTTCCTCATCATCCGATAATAACGGTATTTTAATCAAATTAAGTAGATGTGGATAGCATGGTATGGTGCATGGTGAAAAAGCCAGATACAGCTCTGTACTTCTGAGCCCAGCAGATTTGTACACTTTATGCGTGATAAAGTTTTTAGCTTGCTCTTACCATCCATGTAGTGAATCGGCCTTAAAATTCAAATTCTTTATGTACGTCTGCGTTTCCGCCTGCCCTTCACATGTATACCAGGTGTTTCCTTTCATTGGAACCTATGAAAAGGTTTATAAAAACATATTAACTAAAACATACAGTTTTCTACCTAGCTGAAATAGTTGTGTTTTAACAGTAAATGATGTGGCATTGAAATTTTGTGTTTTAACAATAAAATGATATGGCATTGAAATTTTGAGTACTAGTTAGTGTTATAAGGACCCAATCTAAGAAAAAATTAATTTAATTTATTTCTTCTGCTTAGGAAAATTATATAATTGTATAGCAGGTGTGCAGTACATTAGACAAATTACTCTACATTGCCATGCCAATACATTCGATTTAAATTGTCACTGTTAATAACATAAACTTTGATATATTACACATAACATAATTCAAATCCTTATAATTAATTTATAAAATATATAGGATATTACAATTTACTAGCATTAACTTATAAGTAGAAACAAATGTAATCCTTGGATAAGCATTAATCTAAATTAAATACTCGCCCCATGAAGCGACCAGATCTATCTCCGAATCATAATCATTCAATCTGATTTACCATCTGTGTCAGAGGAACTCCTGCACCGACTAAAAGGAGTTTGACACCAAAGGTTGAAGACTAAAGGCTTTCTTGTCTTGAACAATTAACATTTTTAGTGGGAGTTTATTAATAATCTTAACAGAGTTTCCAAGTCTGTGATTGCCTTACCCGTAACCTGGCCTGGTGTTGTAGTTATGTATATATCTTTACTAGGGATGGGTCGGTTCCATTTTTTTTTCGGTTCTTGGTTCCCGGTTCTAGAGTCAAATCGGTTCTCGGTTCCCGGTTCTATAGTCAAATCGGTTCTTGGTTCTATTCCATTATTCAAGGAATTTAACAAGAATTTAAGTGTAAAATATAAGATTTAATTTGAACACTGAAATGATTAAGTATGTTATTTACAGATAATTTAAAAAATTGGGTGTGCATATGACCACACAATAGAAGTGAAAACTTCTATACGAGTTTTACAGCGTGTAAAATGAATATTGATTAACTACTGGGTTTTATTAACATTTTATTTCTTGGTTAATAAATAAATAAAATAATTACAATTATTTTCAAATTTTTAGTTTGGTTTGCTTTTAAAGCGTATTATTTACTTTCTTATTTGTTATTCTGGGGACCATGATCAGTGCTCACTTATTACACCCAACAAAATTAATGAGCTCCCGAAGTTTTTGTATATCGTCGTGAATCACCCTGTATATAAAGTTTGTAATGACA